>JAPZAG010000765.1:0-53102 GCA_027475135.1 Bactrocera correcta | reverse complement strand
AACTAATGATTTAAAGCATTTCGATATAGATTGTTATATGTGTATGTACAACAATATCGACTTTATACCTTAATATAAGATTTTGGAATTCTTCAAAATCACTGCAGTTATACCGTTAAGGCTTTATGTAGACTTCAGTGCGTTCAAGAAGGTTTATTAACTTAAATATGTTAAACTAATGATTTAACGCATTTCGATATCCATAGCTAAATGTGTATATACAAGAAAATCGACTTTATACCTAAATATAAGATAACGGAATTCTTCTAATGCACTGCCGTTATGCCATCATGGCTATATGCAAACTTCTGATCATTAAAGAAGGTATATTAACTTAAATATGTTAAACTAATGAAATGAACCATCTCGAAATCGATTGCTAAATGTGTATATACAAAAAACCGACTTTATTCCTAAATATAAGATTACGAAATTCTTCCAAATGCACTGCCGTTATACCGTAATGGCTTTATGTAAACTTCACTAAGAAAAATAAGGATAATTAATTTAAATATGTTAAACTAATGATTTGAAGCATTTCGATATCGATTCTAAATATGTATATACAAGAAAATCGACTTTATACCTAAATATAAGATAACGGAATTCTTCTACATGCACTGCCGTTATGCCGCCATGATTTTATGCCAACTTCAGTTCTTCGAAGAAAGTTTATTAACTTAAATATGTTAAACTAATGAGTTGAAGCATTTCGATATCGATTGCTTAATATGTAAATACAATAAAATCGACTTTTTACCTTAATATAAGATTACGGAATTCTTCTAAATGCACTGCAGTTATACCGTTAAGGCTTTATGTAGACTTCAGTGTGTTAAAGAAGGTTTATTATAAATAACTTGAAAATGTAAAACTAATGATTCGAAGCATTTCGATATCGATTGCTAAATGTGTATATACAAGAAAATCGACTTTACATATACCTAAATATAAGATTACGGAATTCTTCCAAATGTACTGTCGTTATGCCGCCATGGTTTGTATCAACTACAATACGTTAAAGAAGGTTAATTATTTTAAATAAGTTAAACTAATGGTTTGAAGCATTTCGATATCGACTGCTAAATGTGAAAATACAACAAAATCGACTTTATACCTAAATATAAAATTATAACATTACGGATTTCTTGTAAATGCACTGCAGTTATACCGTTAAGGCTTTATGTAAACTTCAGTGCGTTAAAGAAGGTTTATTATAAATAACTTGAAAATGTAAAACTAATGATTTGAAGCATTTCGATACGATTGCTAAATGTGTATGTACAACAATATTGACTTAATACCTGAATAAAAGATAACGGAATTCTTCTACATGCACTGCCGTTATGCCGTTAAGGCTTTTGTAGACTTCAGTATGAAAAAGAGGGTTAAATAACTTAAATATGTTAAACTAATGTTTTGAAGCATGTCGATATCGATTGCTAAGTGAGTATATACAAGAAAAACGACTTTATACCTAAATATAAGATTATGGAATTCTTCTAAATGCACTGCCGTTATGCCGCCATGGCTTCATGTCACCATCGGTAGGTTAAAGAAGGTAATTTAACTTAAATATGTTAAACTAAAGATTTGAAGCATTTCGATATCGATAGCTAAATGTGCTAGTACAAGAAACTTGACTTTATACCTAAACATAGGATAACGGAATTCTCCCAAATGCACTGCCGTTAATCCGCCATGGCTGTATGTCAACTTCAGTTCGTTAAAGAAGGTTTGTTAACTTAAATATGTTAAACTAATGATTTTAAGCATTTCGATATCGATTGCTAAATGCGTATAATGAACAAAATCGACTTTATACCTAAATATAAGATTACGGAACTCTTCCAAATGCACTGCCGTTATGCCGTTAAGGCTTTTGTAGACTTCAGTAAGAAAAAGAGGGTTAAGTAACTTAAATATGTTAAACTAATGATTTGAAGCATTTGGATATCGATTGCTAAATGTGTATATACAAGAAAATCGACTTTATACGTAAATATAAGATTACGGAATTGTTCCAAATGTACTGTCGTTATGCCGCCATGGCTTTGTATCACCTTCAATACGTTAAAGAAGGTTTATTAACTTAAATATGTTAAACTAATGATTTGAAGCATTTCGATATCGATTGCTTAATGTGTATGTACAACAAAATCGACTTTATACCTAAATATAAGATATCGGAATTCATATAAATGTACTGCCGTTATGCCGTTATGGCTTTATGTAAACTTCAGTAAGATAAAGAAGGTTAATTAACTTAAATATGCTAAACCAGTTATTTGAATCATTTCGATATCGATTGCAAAATGTGTATGTACAAGAAAATCGACTTTATGCCAAAATATAAGATTACGGAATTCTTCCAAACGCACTGCCGTTATGCCGTTATGGCTTTATATTAACTTCAGTTCGTTAAAGAAGGTTAGTTATTTTAAATATGTTAAACTAATGGTTTGAAGCATTTCGATATCGACTGCTAAATGTGTAAATACAACAAAATCGACTTTATACCTAAATATAAAATTATAACATTACGGATTTCTTCTAAATGCACTGCCGTTATACCGTTAAGGCTTTATGTAGACCTCATTAAGCTAAAAAATGTTTATTAACTTAATATGTTAAACTAATGATTTGAAGCATTTCGATATCGATAGCTAAATGTGTATATACAACAAAATCGACTTTATACCTAAATATAAGATAACGGAATTCTTCTACATGCACTGCCGTTATGCCGCCATGGCTTTATGCCAACTTCAGTTCGTTGAAGAAGGTTTATTAACTTAAATATGTTAAACAAATAAGTTGAAGCATTTCGATATCGATTGCTAAATATGTAAATACAAGAAAATCGACTTTATACCTTAATATAAGATTACGGAATTCTTCTAAATGCACTGCAAGTATACCGTTAAGGCTTTATGTAGACTTCAGTGCGTTAAAGAAGGTTTATTAACTTTAATATGTTAAACTAATGATTTGAGGCATTTCGATATCGATTACTAAATATGTATATACAAGAAAAGCGACTTTATACCTAAATATAAGATAACGGAATTCTTCTACATGCACTGCCGTTATGCCGCCATGCTTTTATGCCAACTTCAGTTCTTCGAAGAAAGTTTATTAACTTAAATATGTTAAACTAATGAGTTGAAGCATCTCGATATCGATTGCTAAAAATGTATATACAACAAAATCGAATTTATACCTAAACATAAGATTACGGAATTCTTCTACATGCACTGCCGTTATACCGCCATGGCTTTATGTTAACTTCAGTGCGTTAAAGAAGGCTTATTAACATAAATATGTTAAAATAATGGTTTGAAACATTTCGATATACAGGGTAGGCCATTTAAAGTTGACCCATTTGTTTGTAAAAAAAAAGAACAAAAGAAAACAATGTTTTTTGTTCATTTCAAAAATAATTTATTTTGGTCCAAGGGGATTTGTTTCAGCTGATATTTAAAAATTAGATCGCGTAAATGGGCACCTTTAGCTTTGACAGCTAAATGCACTCTTTTTTCGACATTTTCCATGACTTTGGCCAATGTTTCGCATGATATGGCGGCTGTTTCACGTCGAATGTTGGCTTTCAGTTGAGCTAAGGTCTTTGGCTTATTAGCGTATACCTTGGATTTCAAATAACCCCACAAATAAATGTCTGGTGGCGTCAAATCTGGTGATCTCGGTGGCCAGTCAACATCACCATTTTTCGATATCAATCGCCCGGGAAAAATGGTCGCAATAAATTGGTCGAGCTGTATGGCATGTAGCCCCGTCCTGTTGAAACCAGAAGTTATCCATGTCATTTTCGCGAATAATGGGTATCACAAAATCCGTTATCATGGCTTGATAACGCTCACCACTGACTGTTGTCGTGGCTCCATCATCGTCTTCGAAAAAATACGGTCCGATGATCATATTCGCGCAAACACCGCACCAAACTGTTACTTTTTGGTCGTAAAGAGGCTGTTCTTCAATTAATTGAGGATTTTCGGTGGCATAAAATCGGCAATTTTGCTTGTTTACGCCTCCATTCAACGAGAAATGTGCCTCGTCTGACATGATGAGTTTTCGCCAAAAGTCAAGTTCGTTTTCAGCCATTTCGATGGCCCATTTGCCAAAATTAAGGCGTCGCGGATAATCAGCTGGGTTTAGTTTTTGTGCCATTTGAATTTTATATGGAAACATCTTCAAATCTTTATGAATTATGCGTCGGAGAGTGGTGCGAGAGATGTCTAATTCCTGAGAGCGGCGATAACTCGATGTCGATGGAGTCTCCTCAATACTGGCTCGTACAGCTTCGATATTTTCATCAGAACGTCTTGTGCGTTGTCTGGATGCATGACTGGCATTACTGAGATTACCGGTGTTCACAAATTTTGCGTATAAAGACTTAATTGTGTTCTTAACTGGAGCACTTTTCACTTTATTTTTTTTGCGAAACGCACGTTGAGTTAACACAATTGAAAAGTTATTTTGAATATAAAGCTGAACAATTTCAGCGCGTTCTTTTGGAGTGTACTGTTCCATGGTATAAATTGTCTTCGAATGACGCTTCTAACGCGGTATGACATTAGCCGATTTGTCAGCGCTGTTAAAAGTAACAGCGTTGCCAGATGGGTCAACTTTAAATGGCCCACCCTGTATATATCGACTTTATATCTAATTATAAGATTATACCTAAATATATGATTACGTAATTCTTCTAAATGCACTGCCGTTATGCCGTTAAGGCTTGATGTAGACATCAGGAAGATAAATAGGGTTAATTAACTTAAATATGTTAAACTAATGATTTGAAGCATTTCGATATCGATTGCTCGATGTGTTTATACAACAAATAGATTTTATACCTAAATATAAAATTACGGAATTCTTCTACATGCACTGCCGTTACGCCGCCATGGCTTCATGTCACCTTCGGTAGGTTAAAGGAGGTAATTTAACTTAAATATGTTAAACTAATGATTTGAAGCATTTCGATAACGATTGCTAAATGTGCTAATACAAGAAACTTGACTTTATACCTAAACATAGGATAACGGAATTCTTCCAAATGCACTGCCGTTAATCCGCCATGGCTTTATGTCAACTTCAGTTCTTTAAAGAAGGTTTGTTAACTTAAATATATTAAACTAATGATTTGAAGCATTTCGATATCGATTTCTAAATGCATATATAAAAGCAAATCGGCTTTATACCTAAATATAAGATTAAGGAATTCTTCCAAATTACTGTCGTTATGCCGTCATGGCTTTATTTCACCTTCAATACGTTAAAGATGGTTAATTAACTTAAATATGTTAAACTAATGATTTGAAGCATTTCGATATCGATTGCTAAATATGTAAATACAAGAAAATCGACTTTATACCTTTATATAAGATTACGGAATTCTACTAAATGCACTGCAGTTATTCCGTTAAGGCTTTATGTAGACTTCAGTGTGTTAAAGAAGGTTTATTAACTTTAATATTTTAAACTAATGATTTGAAGCATTTCGATATCGATTACTAAATGTGTATATACAAGAAAATCGACTTTACATATACCTAAATATAAGATTACGGAATTCTTCCAAATGTACTGTCGTTATCCCGCCATGGTTTGTATCAACTACAATACGTAAAAGAAGGTTATTATTTTAATATGTTAAACTAATGGTTTGAACCATTTCGATATCGACTGCTAAATGTGTATATACAACAAAATCGACTTATACCTAAATATAAACTTATAACATTACGAATTTCTTCTAAATGCACTGCCGTTATACCGTTAAGGCTTTATGTAGACCTCATTAAGCTAAAAAATGTTTATTAACTTAATATGTTAAACTAATGATTTGAGCATTTCGATATCGATAGCTAAATGTGTATATACAACAAAATCGAATTTATACCTAAACATAAGATTACGGAATTCTTCTACATACACTGCCGTTATACCGCCATGGCTTTATGTTAACTTCAGTGCGTTCAAGAAGCCTTATTAACTTAAATATGTTAAAATAATGATTTGAAGCATTTCGATATCGATTGCTAAATGAGTATATACAAGGAAATCGACTTTATACCTAAATATAAGATTACGTAATTCTACTAAATGCACTGCCGTTATGCCGTTAAGGCTTTATGTAGACTTCAGTAAGATAGAGGGGAGTAATTAACTTAAATATGTTAAACTTATGATTTGAAGCATTTCGATATCGATTGCTAAATGTGTTTATACAACAAATCGATTTTATACCTAAATATAAAATTACGGAATTCTTCTACATGCACCGCCGTTATGCCGCCATGGCTTCATGCCACTTTCCGTAGGTTAAAGAAGGTTATTTAACTTAAATATGTTAAACTAATGATTTGAAGCATTTCGATATCGATATGTTAATGTGTATATAAAAGAAAACCGACTTTATACCTAAATATAAGATTACGGATTTCTTCCAAATGCACTGCCGTTATGGCTTTATATCAACTTCAGTGCGTTAAAGAAGGTTAATTAACTTAAATATGTTAAACTAATGATCTGAAGCATTTCGATATCGATAGCTAAATGTGTATATACAAGAAAATCGACTTTATACCTTTATATAAGATTACGGAATTCTACTAAATGCACTGCAGTTATTCCGTTAAGGCTTTATGTAGACTTCAGTGTGTTAAAGAAGGTTTATTAACTTAAATATGTTAAACTAATGATTTAAAGCATTTCGATATCGATTGCTAAATGTGTATATACAAGAAAATCGACTTTATACCTAAATATAAAATTATAACATTACGGAATTCTTCTAAATGCTGTGCAGTTATACCGTTAAGGCTTTATGTAGACTTCAGTGCGTTAAAGAAGGTTTATTAACTTAAATATGTTAAACTAATGATTTGAAGCATTTCGATATCGATTGGTAAATGTGTATGTACAAAAAAAACGACTTTGTACCTAAATATAAGATTACGGAACTCTTCCAAATGCACTGTCGTTATGCCGTTAAGGCTTTTGTAGACTTCAGTAAGATAAAGAGGATTAATTAACTTAAATCTGTTAAACTTATGATGTGAAGCATATCGGCATCGATTGCTAAATGTGTATATACAAGAAAATCGACTTTATACCTAAATATAAGATTACGGAATTCTGCAAAATGTACTGTCATTATGCCGCCATGGCTTTGTATCACCTTTAATACGTTAAAGAAGGTTTATTAACTTAAATATGTTAAACTAATGATTTGAAGCATTTCGATATCGATTGCTAAACGAGTATGTACAAGAAAATCGAATTCATACCTAAATATAAGATTACGTAATTCTTCTAAATGCACTGCCGTTATGCCGTTAAGGCTTTTGCAGACTTCAGTAAGAAAAAGAGGGATAAGTAACTTAAATATGTTTAACTAATGATTTGAAGCATTTCGATATCGATTGCTAAATGTGTTTGTACAAAAAAATCGACTTTACGTATACCTAAATATAAGATTACGGAATTCTTCCAAATGTACTGTCGTTATGCCGCCAGGGTTTGTATCAACTACAATACGCTAAAGGTTAATTATTTTAAATATGTTAAACTAATGGTTTGAAGCATTTCGATATCGACTGGTAAATGTGTAAATACAACAAAATCGACTTTAAACCTAAATATAAAATTATAACATTACGGATTTCTTCTAAATGCACTGCCGTTATACCGTTAAGGCTTTATGTAGACCGCATTAAGCTAAAAAATGTTTATTAACTTAATATGTTAAACTAATGATTTGAAGCATTTCGATATCGATTGCTAAATGTGTATGTACAACAATATCAACAAAAGATATATATATAATATTTTGAAGCATTTCGATATCGATTGCTAAATGAGTATATACAAGAAAATCGACTTTGTACCTAAATATAAGATTATGGAATTCTTCTAAATGCACTGCCGTTATGCCGCCATGGCTTCATGTCACCTTCGGTAGGTTAAAGAAGGTAATTTAACTTAAATATGTTAAACTAATGATATGAAGCATTTCGATAACGATTGCTAAATGTGCTAGTACAAGAAACTTGACTTTATACCTAAACATAGGATAACGGAATTCATCCAAATGCACTGCCGTTAATCCGCCATGGCTTTGTGTCAACTTCAGTTCTTTAAAGAAGGTTTGTTAACTTAAATATATTAAACTAATGATTTGAAGCATTTCGATATCGATTTCTAAATGCATATACACAAGCAAATCGGCTTTATACCTAAATATTAGATTACGGAATTCTTCCAAATTACTGTCGTTATGCCGCCATGGCTTTATTTCACCTTCAATAAGTTAAAGATGGTTAATTAACTTAAATATGTTAAACTAATGATTTGAAGCATCTCGCTATCGATTTTCTAAATATGTATATACAACAAAATCGACTTTATACCTAAATATAAGATAACGGAATTCTTCTACATGCACTGCCGTTATGCCGCCATGGCTTTATGCCAACTTCAGTTCGTTGAAGAAGGTTTATTAACTTAAATATGTTAAACAAATAAGTTGAAGCATTTCGATATCGATTGCTATAAATGTATATACAACAAAATCGAATTTATACCTAAACATAAAATTACGGAATTCTTCTACATGCACTGCCGTTATACCGCCATGGCTTTATGTTAACTTCAGTGCGTTAAAGAAGGCTTATTAACATAAATATGTTAAAATAATGATTTGAAACATTTCGATATATATATCGACTTTATATCTAAATATAAGATTATACCTAAATTTATGATTACGTAATTCTTCTAAATGCACTGCCGTTATGCCGTTAAGGCTTGATGTAGACTTCAGGAAGATAAATAGGGTTAATTAATTTAAATATGTTAAACTAATGATTTGAAGCATTTCGATATCGATTGCTCGATGTGTTTATACAACAAATAGATTTTATACCTAAATATAAAATAACGGAATTCTTCTACATGCACTGCCGTTACGCCGCCATGGCTTCATGTCACCTTCGGTAGGTTAAAGAAGGTTTGTTAACTTAAATATATTAAACTAATGATTTGAAGCATTTCGATATCGATTTCTAAATGCATATATACAAGCAAATCGGCGTTATACCTAAATATAAGATTAAGGAATTCTTCCAAATTACTGTCGTTATGCCGCCATGGCTTTATTTCACCTTCAATACGTTAAAGATGGTTAATTAACTTAAATATGTTAAACTAATGATTTGAAGCATTTCGATATCGATTGCTAAATATGTAAATACAAGAAAATCGACTTTATACCTTAATATAAGATTACGGAATTCTACTAAATGCACTGCAGTTATCCCGTTAAGGCTTTATGTAGACTTCAGTGCGTTAAAGAAGGTTTATTAACTTTAATATTTTAAACTAATGATTTGAAGCATTTCGATATCGATTACTAAATGTGTATATACAAGAAAATCGACTTTACATATACCTAAATATAAGATTACGGAATTCTTCCAAATGTACTGTCGTTATGCCGCCATGGTTTGTATCAACTACAATACGTAAAAGAAGGTTAATTATTTTAAATATGTTAAACTAATGGTTTGAACCATTTCGATATCGACTGCTAAATGTGTAAATACAACAAAATCGACTTTATACCTAAATATAAAATTATAACATTACGGATTTCTTCTAAATGCACTGCCGTTATACCGTTAAGGCTTTATGTAGACCTCATTAAGCTAAAAAATGTTTATTAACTTAATATGTTAAACTCATGATTTGAAGCATTTCGATATCGATAGCTAAATGTGTATATACAACAAAATCGAATTTATACCTAAAGATAAGATTACGGAATTCTTCTACATACACTGCCGTTATACCGCCATGGCTTTATGTTAACTTCAGTGCGTTCAAGAAGCCTTATTAACTTAAATATGTTAAAATAATGATTTGAAGCATTTCGATATCGATTGCTAAATGAGTATTTACAAGGAAATCGACTTTATACCTAAATATAAGATTACGTAATTCTTCTTATTGCACTGCCGTTATGCCGTCAAGGCTTTATGTAGACTTCAGTAAGATAGAGGGGAGTAATTAACTTAAATATGTTAAACTTATGATTTGAAGCATTTCGATATCGATTGCTAAATGTGTTTATACAACAAATCGATTTTATACCTAAATATAAAATTACGGAATTCTTCTACATGCACCGCCGTTATGCCGCCATGGCTTCATGCCACTTTCCGTAGGTTAAAGAAGGTAATTTAACTTAAATATGTTAAACTAATGATTTGAAGCATTTCGATATCGATTTCTAAATGTGCTAGTACAAGAAATTTGACATTATACCTAAACATAGGAAAACGGAATTCTTCCAAATGCACTGCCGTTAATCCGCCTTGGCTTTATAACAACTTCAGTTCGTTAAAGTAGGTTTGTTAACTTAAATATGTTAAACTAATGATTTGAAGCATTTCGATATCGATTTCTAAATGCATATATACAAGAAAATCGACTTTATACCTAAATATAAGATTACGGAATTTTTCCAAATGTGCTGTCGTTATGCCGCCATGGCTTTATATCAGCTTCAATACGTTAAAAAAGGTTAATTAACTTAAATATGTTAAACTTATGATTTGAAGCATTTCGATATCGATTGCTAAATATGTAAATACAAAAAAATCGATTTTGTACCTAAATATAAGATTACGGAATTCTTTTAAATGCACTGCAGTTATACCGTTAAGGCTTTATGTGGACTTCAGTGCGTTAAAGAAGGTTTATTATAAATAACTTGAAAATGTAAAACTAATGGTTTGAAGCATTTCGATATCGATTGCTAAATGAGTATATACAAGAAAATCGACTTTATCCTAAATATAAGATTATAAATTTCTTCTAAATGCACTGCCGTTATGCCGTTAAGGCTTTTGTAGACTTCAGTATGAAAAAGAGGGTTAATTAACTTAAATATGTTAAACTAATGATTTGAAGCATTTCGATATCGATTGCTAAATGTGTATGTACAAAAAAAACGACTTTGTACCTAAATATAAGATTATGGAATTCTTCTGCGTGCACTGCAGTTATGAAAGTTAAAGAAGATTTATTAACTTAAATATGTTAAACTAATGAGCTGAAGCATTTCGATATCGATTGCTAAATGTGTATATACAAGAAAATCGATTTTATACCTAAATAAAAGATTACGGAATTCTTCTAAATGCTCTGCCGTTATGCCGTTATGGCTTTATGTAGACTTCAGTGGTTTAAAGAAGGTTTATTAACTTAAATATGTTAAACCAGTTATTTGAAGCATTTCGATATCGACTGCTAAATGTGTAAATACAAGAAAATCGACTTTACATCTAAATATAAAATTATAACATTACGGAATTCTTCTAAATGCACTGCCGTTATACCGTTAAGGCTTTATGTAGACTTCAGTAAGCTAAAAAATGTTTATTAACTTAATTTGTTAAACTAATGATTTGAAGCATTTCGATATCGATAGCTAAATATGTATATACAAGAAAATCGTCTTTATACCTAAATATAAGATTATGGAATTCTTCTGCGTGCACTGCAGTTATGAAAGTAAAGAAGGTTTATTAACTTAAATATGTTAAACTAATGAGCTGATGCATTTCGATATCGATTGCTAAATGTGTATATACAAGAAAATCGATTTTATACCTAAATAAAAGATTACGGAAGTTACCCTAATATACTGCCGTTATGCCGTTATGGCTTCTGTAAAGAAGGTTAATTAATTAAATATGATAAGCTAATGGTTTGAAGCATTTCGATATCGACTGCTAAATGTGTAAATACTAGAAAATCGACTTTATACCAAAATATAAAATTTTAACATTATGGAATTCTTCTAAATGCACTGCCGTTTTGCCAATAGGGCCTTATGTAGACTTTAGTGCGCTAAAGAAGGTTTATTATCTTAAATATGTTAAACTAATGATTTGAAGCATTTCGGTGTCGATTGCCAAATGTGTATATACAAGAAAATCGAATTTATACCTAAATAAAAGATAACGTAATTCTTCTAAATGCCCTGCCGTTATGCCGTTAAGGCTTTATGTAGACTTCAGTGAGTTAAAGAAGGTTTATTTACTTAAATATGTTAAACTAATGATTTGAAGCATTTCGATATCGATTGCCAAATGTGTATATACAAGAAACTCGACTTTATACCTAAATATAAGATTACGGAATTCTTCCAAATGTACTGTCGTTACGCCGCCATGGCTTTATGTCAACTTCAATTCGTTAAGGTTAGTTAACTTAAAAAAGTTAAACTAATAATTTGAAGCATTTCGATATCGATTGCTAATTATGTAAATACAAGAAAATCGACTTTATACCTTAATATAAGATTACGGAATTCTTCTAAATGCCATGCAGGTATACCGTTAAGGCTTTATGTAGACTTCAGTGCGTTAAAGAAGGTATATTAACTTTAATATGTTAAACTAATGATTTGAAGCATTTCGATATCGATTTCTTAATGTGCTAGTACAAGAAATTTGACTTTATACCTAAACATAGGAAAACGGAATTCTTCCAAATGCACTGCCGTTAATCCGCCTTGGCTTTATGTCAACTTCAGTTCGTTAAAGTAGGTTTGTTAACTTAAATATGTTAAACTAATGATTTAAAGCATTTCGATATCGATTTCTAAATGCATATATACAAGAAAATCGACTTTATACCTAAATATAAGATTACTGAATTCTTCCAAATTACTGTCGTTATGCCGCCATGGCTTTATTTCACCTTCAATACGTTAAAGTTGGTTAATTAACTTAAATATGTTAAACTTATGATTTGAAGCATTTCGATATCGATTGCTAAATATGTAAATACAAAAAAATCGATTTTGTACCTAAATATAAGATTACGGAATTCTTTTAAATGCACTGCAGTTATACCGTTAAGGCTTTATGTGGACTTCAGTGCGTTAAAGAAGGTTTATTATAAATAACTTGAAAATGTAAAACTAATGATTTGAAGCATTTCGATATCGATTGCTAAATGAGTATATACAAGAAAATCGACTTTATACCTAAATATAAAATTATAAATTTCTTCTAAATGCACTGCCGTTATGCCGTTAAGGCTTTTGTAGACTTCAGTATGAAAAAGAGGGTTAATTAACTTAAATATGTTAAACTAATGATTTGAAGCATTTCGATATCGATTGGTAAATGTGTATGTACAAAAAAAACGACTTTGTACCTAAATATAAGATTACGGAATTCTTTTAAATGCACTGCAGTTATACCGTTAAGGCTTTATGTAGACCTTAGTGCGTTAAAGAAGGTTTATTAACTTAAATATGTTAAACTAATGATTTGAAGCATTTCGATATCGATTGCTAAATGCGTTTTTTTACCATTTGCCGCATGTTTTTCCATGTGTATCTTTGTTTCAATTTTAAAATTGTCTTCCTAACGCCTAAATGACCTGATATGTTGGAAGTATGGAATTCATCTATTAATTTGTATTTTAATATTGTACTTTTTATTTCTTCTGGAGCTCTATATAATATTATGTTTAGTGGCGCGCTTTTCTTGTTCTCGATTTTATTAAATTTTTCTTTGAATGCATTCATATCTATATTCTTCAATATATATTCCTGTTCACAAAGGGCTAGCTCCTTTATATGTGAATTGTGCATAGCACTATGTAGTTTCTCCAACATTGAATCTAGTTTCAAAGGGTCATCGCTACATTTAACTTGCACTTCTTTATGAATTATTTCAATCGTAACGTTACTTTCTTTATCAATTTTAAATTTCAATTTTTTTTAATTCTTTACGTCATTAAAAGATGTACATTCCCATATGTGAAGTTGATCAGACTTCTTAGGAGATGTATCTTTAATGCGTTTCCCGCTTTATATTCTATATTTCTTTGCGCTTTTATATTTTCATTATTGCATGCATGCTTAATTTCTTCATTTTTATTAATTTTTGCGGCCTTGCTCCTTGTTAATATGTTAATTTTTATATCTTCCACGTCATTTTCTGTAGTGGGTATCATTGCTTTAAGTGTGTCGCTATCTATTTTGATGCGTGACAGTGCATCTGCGTTCGTGTTTATTTTACCTTGTTTGTAAATAATTTCGAAGTCATATTCGGATAAATCTATTCTGATTCTTGTCATTTTTGATGACGGATTTCTATGTGTAAATAGTGAAACTAACGGCCTGTGGTCGGTTACGACTATAAATTTTCTGCCGTAAAGGTATGTCCTGAATTGGGTGATGCCCCAATGAATTGCTAATAACTCTTTTTCAATTATGGGCTTGTTGATGTCGTGTTTTTGTAAGGCTTTGCTTGCATACGCGATTGGCAAATCATGACCTATTTCGCCTTGCGATAGTATCGCTCCTAGGGCAAAGTCAGATGCGTCAGTTGTTAATATAAATGGTTTGTCGAAATCTGGGTATTGAAGAATAGGTGGGTTTATTAATTTGTCTTTTAATGTGTTAAATGCTTTTTCGCATTCTTCTGACCAAATGAATGGTTGTCCCTTTTTTAACAGTGTGTTTAAACATTTTGCTGTTAGTGCAAAGTCGGGTATGAATCGTCTATAGTAATTGCAAAATGCAATGAATCTTCGTGTTTCATCTGCATTCGTTGGTGTGGGGTACTTGCGTACAGTATCGCATTTGGCAGGGTCAGTTTTGACACCTTTATCAGTGATTAAATGTCCGAGGTAGGGGACTTCTGGTTTCAAAAATTGACATTTACTGGCATTTAGTTTTAGGTTATATTTCTTAAATCTTTCAAATACTTCTATTAAATTTTCGTTATGGTGTTTGATTGAACATCCAAATACGATAATGTCGTCTACATAGAGAAAAGCTTCTGATTTTAATCCTGATAGCGCTATTGTCAACATGCGTTGGAAGCTATTTGATGAAATCTTTAATCCAAAAGGTAGTCGTTTGAACTGATAGTGGCCATCTTGTGTGGAGAATGCTGTTGGTGGTCTAGAGTCGGTGTCTAGTGGGATTTGGTGAAAAGAACTGGTCATATCTAAAGTTGTGAAATATTTTGCTCTTCCAAGCGTGTCCAAGATGTCTTCTAGTCTTGTTAATGGGAATTTGTCGTTGACGATTTTGTCGTTTAGTTTTCTATAGTCTACTACTAGTCGCCATTTTTGGTTGCCATTTTCGTCATTCTTTTTTGGTACTAGGAGTAATGGGGAATTATAGGGGCTAACTGATGGTTCGATAATATCGTCTTCAATTAAATTTTCTATTTGTTTTTGAATTTCTTCCTGCTGCGAATACGGTAGTCTATAATTTTTTATGTAAACTGGTGAATTGTCTATGAGATTTAGCTTTTGTGTATAAAAAGAGTTTGTGGAAAGACTTTCGCCTTCGAGATGGAATATTGATTGATACTTTTGGAGTATTTCGTGTAGCTCGTTTTCTGTTTGTTTGTCTACGTTACCTAATTTTAATTCTTTTATTAATTTATTGAAGCGGTTGCTGTTGTAAATATTCGGTTTTTGATATGCTGTCATAATATTGTAGTCTGATAAATTCTCTGTTATACATTTTGTTTGTTTAATTTTAGCTGTATGATTATTGACATTTATGATTTTTATGTGGCAATTGCCTTTTGCAGGTGCTATTGAATTGGCTAGGAATACTCCCTGTTCTATTTCCTGATTTAAAATTATGCTATCTTCGTTTATATTTAGATCTATTGGTACTATAACCTCTGTTCTGGGCGGTACTTCTAAGATTCAATTTGACTGTATTTGTGTATCTATTATTAATGTGTGTTCATAGTTGTTAATTGTTGCAGTTAGAGTGAATGTTTCGTAGTCAATTTTGCATAAATGTGTGACTAAAAAATCTCTGCCTAAAATTCCATCGGTTGTGGTGGGGAATTCGTCTGTGACTAAATGAAAATCAATGCTAGTGCTATCTTTTCCTACTTGAAAAGTTAGCTTAGCTGTACCTAATGAAGTGATTTTGTCTTTTGTGATTCCCGTTAAATTGCTTTTATTGTTACTATCGTAATCGAATTCATTGTTGAAAGGAACAAGAAAATCGACATTATACCTTAATATATGATTACGGAATTCTTCTAAATGCACTGCAGGTATACCGTTAAGGCTTTATGTAGACTTCAGTGCGTTAAAGAACGTTTATTAACTTTAATATGTTAAACTAATGATTTGAGGCATTTCGATATCGATTACTAAATGTGCATATACAAGAAAATCGACTTTATACCTATATATAAGATAACGGAATTCTTCTACATGCACTGCCGTTATGCCGCCAAGCTTTTATGCCAACTTCAGTTCTTCGAAGAAAGTTTATTAACTTAAATATGTTAAACTAATGAGTTGAAGCATCTCGATATCGATTGCTAAAAATGTATATACAACAAAATCGAATTTATACCTAAACATAAGATTACGGAATTCTTCTACATGCACTGCCGTTATACCGCCATGGCTTTATGTTAACTTCAGTGCGTTAAAGAAGGCTTATTAACATAAATATGTTAAAATAATGATTTGAAACATTTCGATATATATATCGACTTTATATCTAAATATAAGATTATACCTAAATATAAGATTACGCAATTCTTCTAAATGCACTGCCGTTATGCCGTGAAGGGTTGATGTAGACTTCAGGAAGATAAATAGGGTTAATTAACTTAAATATGTTAAACTAATGATTTGAAGCATTTCGATATCGATTGCTCGATGTGTTTATACAACAAATAGATTTTATACCTAAATATAAAATTACGGAAATCTTCTACATGCACTGCCGTTACGCCGCCATGGCTTCATGTCACCTTCGGTAGGTTAAAGAAGGTAATTTAACTTAAATATGTTAAACTAATGATTTGAAGCATTTCGATAACGATTGCTAAATGTGCTAGTACAAGAAACTTGACTTTATACCTAAACATAGGATAACGGAATTCTTCCAAATGCACTGCCGTTAATCTGCCATGGCTTTATGTCAACTTCAGTTCTTTAAAGAAGGTTAGTTAACTTAAATATATTAAACTAATGATTTGAAGCATTTCGATATCGATTTCTAAATGCACATATACAAGAAAATCGACTTTATACCTAAATATAAGATTACGGAATTCTTCCAAATTACTGTCGTTATACCGCCATGGCTTTATTTCACCTTCAATACGTTAAAGTTGGTTAATTAACTTAAATATGTTAAACTTATGATTTGAAGCATTTCGATATCGATTGCTAAATATGTAAATACAAAAAAATCGACTTTGTACCTAAATATAAGATTACGGAATTCTTTTAAATGCACTGCAGTTATACCGTTAAGGCTTTATGTGGACTTCAGTGCGTTAAAGAAGGTTTATTATAAATAACTTGAAAATGTACAACTAATGATTTGAAGCATTTCGATATCGATTGCTAAATGAGTATATACAAGAAAATCGACTTTATACCTAAATATAAGATTATAAATTTCTTCTAAATGCACTGCCGTTATGCCGTTAAGGCTTTTGTAGACTTCAGTATGAAAAAGAGGGTTAATTAACTTAAATATGTTAAACTAATGATTTGAAGCATTTCGATATCGATTGGTAAATGTGTATGTACAAAAAAACCGACTTTGTACCTAAATATAAGATTATGGAATTCTTCTGCATGCACTGCAGTTATGAAAGTTAAAGAAGATTTATTAACTTAAATATGTTAAACTAATGAGCTGAAGCATTTCGATATCGATTGCTAAATGTGTATATACAAGAAAATCGATTTTATACCTAAATAAAAGATTACGGAATTCTTCTAAATGCTCTGCCGTTATGCCGTTATGGCTTTATATAAACTTCAGTGCGTTAAAGAAGGTTTATTAACTTAAATATGTTAAACCAGTTATTTGAAGCATTTCGATATCGACTGCTGAATGTGTAAATACAAGAAAATCGACTTTACATCTAAACATAAAATTATAACATTACGGAATTCTTCTAAATGCACTGCCGTTATACCGTTAAGGCTTTATGTAGACTTCAGTAAGCTAAACAATGTTTATTAACTTAATATGTTAAACTAATGATTTGAAGCATTTCGATATCGATAGCTAAATATGTATATACAAGAAAATCGACTTTATACCTAAATATAAGGTTATGGAATTCTTCTGCGTGCACTGCAGTTATGAAAGTAAAAGAAGGTTTATTAACTTAAATATGTAAAACTAATGAGCTGATGCATTTCGATATCGATTGCTAAATGTGTATATACAAGAAAATCGATTTTATACCTAAATAAAAGATTACGGAAGTTACCCTAATATACTGCCTTTAAATGGCTTTATGGGCTTCGGGGTTAAAGAAGGTTTATTTTTTAAAAAATTAAATAAGCCTAATGGTTTGAAGCATTTCGATATCGATTGCTAAATAGTATATACAAGAAAATCGACTTTATACCTAAATAAAAAGATTAAAAATTTTTTCTTCTAAATGCACTTCCGTTTTGCCTTTAAAGGCCTTTTGTAGACTTTAGTATGAAAAAAAAGGGTTTATTAACTTAAATATGTTAAACTAATGATTTGAAGCATTTCGATGTCGATTGGTAAATGTGTATGTAAAAAAAACAATCAAACTTTGTACCTAAAAAATAAGATTACGGAATTCTTTTTGCATGCCTTCCCAAGGTTTATGAAAGTTTAAAGAAGGTTTATTAACTTAAATATGTTAAACTAATGATTTGAAGCATTTCGATATCGATTCCCTAAATGTGTATATACAAAAAAACTCGATTTTATACCTAAAAAATAAGATTACGGAATTTTTCCCTAAATGTCTGTCGTTACGCCGTTATGGCTTTATGTCAACTTCAGTGCTTTAAAAGGGTTTATTAATTTAAAAAAAATGTTAAACTAATAATTTGAAGCATTTTGATATCGTTTGCTGAATGTGAAATATACAAAAAAAGTCAAACTTTATACCAAAAAATTATAAGATTACGGAATTCTTCTAAATGCAGTGCCGTTATACCGTTAAGGCTTTATGTGGCCCTTAGTGCTTAAAGAATGTTTATTAATTTAAAATATGTTAAACTAATGATTTGAAGCATTTCGATATCGATTCCCTAAATGTGTATATACAAGAAAATCGACTTTATACCTAAATATAAGGTTATGGAATTTTTCCCTGCACTCCCATGCCTTTAAATTTGAAAGTAAAAAAAAGGGGTTTTAAATTAACTTAAATCTGTTAAACTTATGAGTAAATGCATTTCGATATCGATTGCTAAATGTGTATATACAAGAAAATCGATTTTATACCTAAAAAATAAGATTACGGAATTGTCCCAAATGTACTGTCGTTATGCCGCCATGGCTTTGTATCACCTTCAGTACGTTAAAGACGGTTTATTAACTTAAATATGTTAAACTAATGAGTTGAAGCATCTCGATATCGATTGCTAAATGATTATATATACAACAAAATCGAATGTATACCTAAACATAAGATTACGGAATTCTTCTACATGCACTGCCGTTATACCGCCAGGCTTTATGTTAACTTCAGTGCGTTAAAAAAGGTTTATTAACTTAAATATGTTAAAATAATGATTTGAAACATTTCGATATATACCGACTTTATATCTAAATATAAGATTATACCTAAATATAAGATTACGTAATTCTTCTACATGCACTGCCGTTATGCCGTTAAGGCTTGATGTAGACTTCAGGAAGATAAATAGGGTTAATTAACTTAAATATGTTAAACTAATGATTTGAAGCATTTCGATATCGATTGCTAAATGAGAATGTACAAGAAAATCGAATTCATACCTAAATATAAGATTACGGAATTCTTCTAAATGCACTGCCGTTATGCCGTTAAGGCTTTTGCAGACTTCAGTAAGAAAAAGAGGGTTAAGTAACTTAAATATGTTAAACTAATGATTTGAAGCATTTCGATATCGATTGCTAAATATGTAAATACAAGAAAATCGATTTTATACCTTAATATAAGTTTACGGAATTCTCCTAAATGCACTGCAGTTATACCGTTATGGCTTTATGTAGACTTCAGTGTGTTAAAGAAGGTTTATTATAAATAACTTGAAAATGTAAAACTAATGATTTGAAGCATTTCGATATCGATTGCTAAATGTGTATATACAAAAAAATCGACTTTACATATACCTAAATATAAGATTACGGAATTCTTCCAAATGTACTGTCGTTAGGCCGCCAGGGTTTGTATCAACTACAATACGCTAAAGAAGGTTAATTATTTTAAATATGTTAAACTAATGGTTTAAAGCATTTCGATATCGACTGCTAAATGTGTAAATACAAGAAAATTGACTTTATACCTAAATATAAAATTATAACATTACGGATTTCTTCTAAGTGCACTGCCGTTATACCGTTAAGGCTTTATGTAGACCTCATTAAGCTAAAAAATGTTTATTAACTTAATATGTTAAACTAATGATTTGAAGCATTTCGATATCGATAGCTAAATGTGTATATACAAGAAAATCGACTTTATGCCTGAATATAAGATTACGGAATTCTTCTACATGCACTGCCGTTATGCCGTCATGGCTTTATATCAACTTCAATATGTTAAAGAAGGTTAACTAACTTAAATATGTTAAACTAATGATTTGAAACATTTCGATATCGCTTACTAAATGTGTAAATACAAGAAAATCGAATTTATACCTAAATATAAGATAACAGAATTCTTCTAAACGCACTGCCGTTATGCCGTTAAGGCTTTATGTGGACTTCAGTAAGATAGAACGGAATAATTAACTTAAATATGTTAAACTTATGATTTGAAGCATTTCGATATCGATTGCTATATATGTAAATACAAGAAAATCGACTTTGTACCTAAATATAAGATTACGGAATTCTTCTAAATGCACTGCCGTTATGCCGTTAAGGCTTTTGCAGACTTCAGTAAGAAAAAGAGGGTTAAGTAACTTAAATATGTTAAACTAATGATTTGAAGCATTTCGATATCGATTGCTAAATATGTAAATACAAGAAAATCGATTTTATACCTTAATATAAGTTTACGGAATTCTCCTAAATGCACTGCAGTTATACCGTTAAGGCTTTATGTAAACTTCAGTGCGTTAAAGAAAATTTATAATAAATAACTTGAAAATGTAAAACTAATGATTTAAAGCATTTCGATATCGATTGCTAAATGTGTTTATACAACAATATCGACTTTATACCTAAATAAAAGATAACTGAATTCTTCTACAGGCACTGCCGTTATGCTGTTAAGGCTTTTGTAGACTTCGGTATGAAAAAGAGGGTTAATTAACTTAAATATGTTAAACTGATATTTTGAAGCATTTCGATATCGATTGCTATATATGTAAATGCAAGAAACTTGGCTTTATACCTAAACATAGGATAACAGAATTCTTCCAAATGCACTGCCGTTAATCCGCCATGGCTTTGTGTCAACTTCAGTTCGTTAAAGAAGGTTTGTTAACTTAAATATGTTAAACTAATGATTTGAAGCATTTCGATATCGATTGCTAGATATGTAAATACAAGAGAATCGACTTTATACCTTAATATAAGATTACGGAATTCTTCTAATAGCACTGCAGTTATACCGTTAAGGCTTTATGTAGACTTCAGTGAGTTAAAGGAGGTTTATTAACTTAAATATGTTAAACTAATGATTTGAAGCAGTTCGATATCGATTGCTAAATGTGTATATACAAGAAAATCGAATTTTTACCTAAATATAAGATAACGGAATTCTTCTAAATGCCTTGCCGTTATGCCATTAGGGCTTTATGTAGACTTAAGTGCGTTAAAGAAGGTTTATTAACTTAAATATGTTAAACTAATGATTTGAAACATTTCGATATCGATTACTAAATGTGTATATATAAGAAAATCGACTTTATACCTAAATATAAGATAACGGAATTCTTCTACATGCACTACCGTTATGCCGCCATGCTTATATGCCAACTTCAGTTCTTCGAAGAAAGTTTATTATATAAATACTATACTTAAATATGTTAAACTAATGAGTTGAAGCATCTCGATATCGATTGCTAAATGTGCTAGTACAAGAAACTTGACTTTATGCCTAAACATAGGATAACGGAATTCTTCCAAATGCACTGCCGTTAATCCGCCATGGCTTTATGTCAACTTCAGTTCTTTAAAGAAGGTTTGTTAACTTAAATATGTTAAACTAATGATTTGAAGCATTTCGATATCGATTGCTAAATGTGTATGTATAAAAAAATCGACTTTATACCTAAATTAAAGATAACTTTTTTTTTTTTTTTTTTTTTTTTTTTATTTTGTTCATACATTGCAACTAGTTCAAATAAAATACAGGACTAACAAGCAACTTGAATATGACTTAGACATTTAATTACAAAATCACAAAACTACTATAAGAGTATTGGCTAATTTAAAAGACCGCTGGGTTTGAGGCGTTTGAGTCGTCTTGGTGTATCATCTCCAGAAGTTAACATAGCTACTTCTTCGTAACAGTGCTGTAGCAATCTTGCACTATGCGCTGTTGCAATTTTAGATATTTCTGCATTAACCGAGTTTACGCCTAGATCACGCTCTATATCAGCACATCTACAATACCAAGGCGCTTTGACAATTAGTCTTAGTACTTTGTTTTGGAATTGTTGGATGACTTTCTTATTGTTTGCGTTAGTACATCCCCAGAGTTGTGCACCATAGCTCCATATCGGTCGGATTATTTGTTTATAGATAAGTAACTTATTTTCGATGGATAACACTGATTTGTTACCGATTAACCAATTGTAATTTTTGAGTCGCATGTCCAGCTCCTTACGTTTGTTTTTTACATGAACTTTCCACCGTAGCTTAGTGTCAAGCGTCATTCCTAAGTATTTAGCGGAATTAAAGTACGGTATTCGAGCACCGTCTATGAAAATTGGTAAGTACTGTATCTTGTTGTATGTGAAAACAATGTGTACAGACTTAGCTTCATTCAGCTTTATCTGCCATTTCTTTGCCCATTGTACGACTTTATTTAAAGCTTTTTGGAGATTATTAGTGGACTCGTGTTCACTACTACCAACAGCAAGCAACGCGGTATCATCTGCGAATGTGGCTGTTGTATAATTGCAGTCTATTGGCAGGTCGTGCGTGAATAGAATATAAAGAAGAGGGCCCAACACACTACCTTGTGGAACTCCTGCTTTTATTTCCCTAAGATCAGAATATTTGTCCCCTTGTTTAACGCGAAAGTAGCGATCAGATAAATACGATTTTATGATGTCATAATACTGTTTCGGTAAAATTAGTTTCAGTTTCGAAAGCAGTCCTTTGTGACAAACTTTATCAAACGCTTTTGCAACATCCAAAAACACGGCAGAACAGAATTTTTTTTCCTCAAAGGCTTTTTCAATAACGTGTGTTATCCTGTGGATTTGATCAATCGTAGAATGGTTGGCTCGAAACCCAAATTGATGCGCTGGAATTATGGTTTTTCGTTCAATGATTTTATTGATACGTTTTATGAGAATTTTCTCAAATAGCTTCGATATTATCGGTAGAAGTGATATGGGCCTGTAAGATGATACATCATATCCTGATTTTCCTGGCTTTGGAATCATGA
The DNA here is from genome assembly GCA_027475135.1 of Bactrocera correcta. Taxonomy (NCBI): domain Eukaryota; kingdom Metazoa; phylum Arthropoda; class Insecta; order Diptera; family Tephritidae; genus Bactrocera; species Bactrocera correcta. Next base: position 29,427 of record JAPZAG010000765.1, on the reverse strand, counting down.
TAATTTCAGCAATTTTCCAATAAGTTGGCACGTATTTAAGATGAAAAGCTGCGTTAATAATGTTGGTAATTTTTACTACACTTATTTGAGGAAGCTGTTTTAGAACCTCGGCAGTAATCAGGTCGTAACCGGGGGATTTTTTGTTTTTAAGGTTTTTGATTTCCTCACTTAGCTCACTGCTTGTGCAACATGGAATTTTTTCGTTCTCTTGACTGGAAGCAGTAGGATAATCAACGTGTGTTTCATATGGGGAGAATATTTTTGCTAAATAATCCGAAAATACTTCTGCTTTTTTTGAATCGTCTCTGGCCCAGCTATCAGCACTTATTTTAATGGGACATACTTGAGTTTCTGGTGTTTGTAGTCTTTTACAGCTTTTCCAAAGAGAGTAGTCGGAATTTTTTCCATTGCTTAGGGAACGAAGATATTTTGTGAAACTTTCATTTTTGAACCTCTTAATTTTCCGATTAAGATCTTTAGAGACTTTATTTAAAATAGATTTATCAGCTGGGCAACGAGTTTGATGCCACTTACGTCGTAGCTTTCTCTTTAATTTAATAGTTTCCCTTATATTATTAGGATATTGAGAGTTTACAGCAATTTCCTTTAATTCCGGTGTACTTTTCCAAGCTGCGTGTTGTATACTTGTTGTAAAGTGTAAAATTTCAGATTCCATCTGGTCTATATTTAATATAGAGTCATATTTACTTTCGTAACATTCCATCATTGTTCTAAAATATTCCCAGTCTGTACGTTTATTGTATAAGGCCGCTGTTTTGTCTTTAAAGATGACGGTTTCACTATAGCTTAAATAGATTGGGGAATGATCCGAGTTAAGATCATAACCCTGATGGATCGACAAATAATTCCGGGATATTTTGCCAACAATGTAAAAATCTATCAGGTCTGGAATCTTTTGATTATCTGATGGCCAATATGATGGTAAGTTCGTCGAGAATGCGTAACTTCCGGTTGACTGCAGTGCTTTATAGAGTTCTCTCCCCTTTGTAGTCGTAAGCCTTGAGCCCCAGTGCGTGTTCTTTGCGTTGAAATCTCCACCCATTATGAATCTATACCTGTATCTGTTTATTAAGTTTTGGTACTCTTCAAATTGGATTTGATGCCTTGGAGGACTGTACACAGAGGTAAGTGAGAGTGGACTTTTAACTCCGTAAATAGTCACTGTTGTAGCTTGAAACTTATCAGTTGAAAGTTTTTCTTCCTCAAAATGTTTGATTGTACTTTTGATTAGAATTGCGCTTCCGCCACGGGCGCAATTGCTAGGATGAATTGTATGGTAAGTTTCATAATTTTTAATTTTAAAATAGGTTTGTGACGTAAAATGTGTCTCCGATACCATACATACGTCAACATTTTCTGAGTTCAGTACAATTTCGATTTCATTCTTATGTTTGATTAATCCATTTGAGTTCCATAGAAGAATTTTTATAGATTTAGACATCTTTGGTATTAAAAAGATATTTTTCAAGCTTGCTTAAGCGATTTTGTAGAGAAGTGTTGAATTCCTCTTGTTTATTAAGTTTCTGTAAGATCTGTGATAAAATGCTGTTATTGGATATACGAGTATTATCATTATTATTTGTTTTTAGAACATGAGCAAAAGTAAATTTTTTTGATGTTTCAGTTGTATTTTTCGGATCTTCTTGTTGTTGATGTTCATTGTTTTTTGTTCTAAAGTCTACAGGACCTTCTACTTTTTGGGCTAGACCATCATCTTTTTTGTGGCCAATTGTGTTAGCTCGTATTTTCTGTAATTCTTTGGCAACAAGGCACCCTCGATAGTTGGCTGGATGTACTTCCCCACAGTTACAGCATTTAGGCTGCTGGTTTTCTAGTTTCGAACACTCAGATGTTTTATGCTTACCGGCGCACTTAACGCATCTTGGTTGTTTGCCACAATAGTTTTGTGTGTGGCCAAATGACTGGCAATGTTTGCATTGTGGTATCATCTTCGGCAGTTTTACCGGTTCAATAGAAACAATTGAATTTAATATAGTTTTAGTTTCGTAAATCTTTTTTATGTTCTCCATGGGATCGAATGTTACCAAAAACATGTCGAGGGGAGTTTTAGTTTTCCATTGAAGACGATTGACAGCACTCAGTGCATTTAATCCTTGCTGTTTTAGGTCATCAATAATCGATTTTGGGTCATAAGAATAGTGCAAATTTTTTACAATAACTCTAATTGGCCGCGTTTGCTTATTCTCAAAGCTATACCAAGATATATTTCTACACGAAAGTGCTTTCGATATGCATCTATAGTCCTCTACGGAGAAAGTATTTACTTTATATATTCCATTATTCAAAAGTTTAATAGTAAAATTGCTTTTTGCTTCTGATTTAGCAATAGCATATAGTTGCTGATAATTATTACCGTTGGCATCTTCAGACACCATAATTGGTGGAGGCCGCGTACTATTTTTTGGGGTAAGCGGTTTTGATATGGCGTTATTTGTTTTTTCCTGAAGATCAGGAGAATATTCCGCTTTTCGTTTTTTGGCTGGTCTTTTTTTAGAATCCATTCCGTTTCTCTAGCTAGTTCTTCCTCATCCGTTGAGAATTCGACTTTATTTTCCAAATTCTGGATTTTCTTCACATCAGTGGACTTAAGCTTTATATTTTCGGCTTTTAAAGTATTTACTTCGACTGAGAGTTTTTCTTTTTTGGCAGTTTTACTTAATTTACCCCCTCCTGGAGGTGGTGTCTTGATGATTGGCATAATTGGTTTTAAAATTTGCTTATAATTATATTCATATAAACAATTAAAGATATAAATATAAAATAAACAATACTGGCAACCCTATAAATACGTTGTCTTAAGAATAATGGTTGAACAAAATTTTTGGTATACTTTTAGGCTAAGGTAATATAAGAATTTTTTGTGGCGCCAAAAAAGTCTCCCAAACAGCTGATGTTTTTCTCCTCTGTGTCCAAAGAAAAGTGATATCGACGAAATGACAAACCTTCCAATCCAAATTAATCAGTGGTTGTAGGTCGCTGGTTCTGCACTCCAATACACCTGAATGCCGCGTTTTTTATTCTCCGGATTGATGATCAGATTTTGTTTGTTTTCTGTCTCTTTTCACCAAAAATAAATAATTTTTTTTTAGCACAAACAATAAAAGATAACTGAATTCTTCTACATGCACTGCCGTTATGCCGTTAAGGCTTTTGTAGACTTCAGTATGAAAAAGAGGGTTAATTAACTTAAATATGTTAAACTAATATTTTGAAGCATTTCGATATCGATTGCTATATATGTAAATACAAGAAACTTGACTTTATACCTAAACATAGGATAACAGAATTCTTCCAAATGCACTGCCGTTAATCCGCCATGGCTTTATGTCAACTTCAGTTCGTTAAAGAAGGTTTGTTAACTTAAATATGTTAAACTAATGATTTGAAGCATTTCGATATCGATTGCTAAATATGTAAATACAAGAGAATCGACTTTATACCTTAATATAAGATTACGGAATTCTTCTAAATGCACTGCAGTTATACCATTAAGGCTTTATGTAGACTTCAGTGCGTTAAAGAAGGTTTATTAACTTTAATATGTTAAACTAATGATTTGAAACATTTCGATATCGATTACTAAATGTGTATATATAAGAAAATCGACTTTATACCTAAATATAAGATAACAGAATTCTTCTACATGCACTGCCGTTATGCCGCCATGCTTTTATGCCAACTTCAGTTCTTCGAAGAAAGTTTATTAACTTAAATATGTTAAACTAATGAGTTGAAGCATCTCGATATCGATTGCTAAATGTGTAAATACAACAAAATAGAATTTATACCTAAAAAAAATTAAAAGATTTAACCGTTTAAAATTCTTTTTTAAATTTTGGGCATTTTTTTGCCGTTTTTTGCCCCCCGGAAAGGCTTGATGTAGCCTTCTAGAAGATAAATAGGGTTAATTAACTTAAATATGTTAAACTAATGATTTGAAGCATTTCGATATCGATTGCTCGATGTGTTTATACAACAAATAGATTTTATACCTAAATATAAAATTACGGAATTCTTCTACATGCACTGCCGTTACGCCGCTATGGCTTCATGTCACCTTCGGTAGGTTAAAGAAGGTAATTTAACTTAAATATTTTAAACTAATGATTTGAAGCATTTCGATATCGATTGCTAAATGTGCTAGTACAAGAAACTTGACTCTATGCCTAAACATAGGATAACGGAATTCTTCCAAATGCACTGCCGTTAATCCGCCATGGCTTTATGTCAACTTCAACTCTTTAAAGAAGGTTTGTTAACCTAAATATGTTAAACTAATGATTTGAAGCATTTCGATATCGATTTCTAAATGCATATATACAAGCAAATCGGCTTTATACCTAAATATAAGATTGCGGAATTCTTCCAAATTACTGTCGTTATGCCGCCTTGGCTTTATTTCACCTTAAATACGTTAAAGATGGTTAATTAACTTAAATATGTTAAACTAATGATTTGAAGCATTTCGATATCGATTGCTAAATATGTAAATACAAGAAAATCGACTTTATACCTAAACATAAGATTACGGAACTCTTCAAATGCACTGCCGTTATGCCGTTATGGCTTTATGTCAACTTCTGTTCGTTAAAGAAGGTTTATTAACTTTAATATGTTAAACTAATGATTTGAAGCATTTCGATATCGATTACTAAATGTGTATGTACAAGAAAATCGACTTTAAATATACCTAAATATAAGATTACGGAATTCTTCCAAATGTATTGTCGTTATGCCGCCATGGTTTGTATCAACTACAATACGTAAAAGAAGGTTAATTATTTTAAATATGTTAAACTAATGGTTTGAAGCATTTCGATATCGACTGCTAAATGTGTAAATACAACAAAATCGACTTCATACCTTAATACAAAATTATAACATTACGGATTTCTTCTAAATGCACTGCCGTTATACCGTTATGGCTTTATGTAGACCTCATTAAGCTAAAAAATGTTTATTAACTTAATATGTTAAACTAATGATTTGAAGCATTTCCATATCGATAGCTAAATGTGTATATACAATAAAATCGAATTTATACCTAAACATAAGATTACGGAATTCTTCTACATACACTGCCGTTATACCGCCATGGCTTTATGTTAACTTCAGTGCGTCCAAGAAGCCTTATTAACTTAAATATGTTAAAATAATGATTTGAAGCATTTCGATATCGATTGCTAAATGAGTATATACAAGAAAATCGACTTTATACCTAAATATAAGATTACGTAATTCTTCTAAATGCACTGCCGTTATGCCGTTAAGGCTTTATGTAGACTTCAGGAAGATAAATAGGGTGAATTGACTTAAATATGGTAAACTAATGATCTCAAGCATTTTGATATCGATTGCTAAATGTGTTTATACAACAAATCGATTTTATACCTAAATATAAAATTACGGAATTCTTCTACATGCACCGCCGTTATGCCGCCATGGCTTTATGACTACTTCAGTTCATTGAAGAAGGTTTATTAACTTAAATATGTTAAACTAATGAATTGAAGCATCGCGATATCGATTGCTAAATGTGCTAGTACAAGAAATTTGACTTTATACCTAAACATAGGATAACGGAATTTTTTCAAATGTACTGCCGTTAATCCGTCATGGCTTTATGTCAACTTCAGTTCGTTAAAGTAGGTTTGTTAACTTAAATATGTTAAACTAAAGATTTGAAGCATTTCGATATCGATTTCTATATGCATATATATAAGAAAATCGGCTTTATACCTAAATATAAGATTGCGGAATTTTTCCCAAATATTACTGTCGTTATGCCGCCTTGGCTTTATTTCACCTTCAATACGTTGAAGTTGGTTAATTAACATAAATATGTTAAACTAATGATTTGAAGCATTTCGATATCGATTGCTAAATGTGAAATATACAAAAAAAGACTTTATACCTTAATATAAGATTACGGAATTCTTAAAATCCCACCTTTGGTTTATTTTTTTTAAATAAATTTTAAAATATGTAAAACTAATGATTTGAAGCATTTCAAATATCGAATGCTAAATGTGTATGTACAAGAAAATTTACTTTACATATACCTAAATATAAGATTACGGAATTCTTCCAAATGTATTGTCGTTATGCCGCCATGGTTTGTATCAACTACAATACGAAAAAAGAAGGTTAATTATTTTAAATATGTTAAACTAATGGTTTGAAGCATTTCGATATCGACTGCTAAATGTGTAAATACAACAAAATCGACTTTATACCTAAATATAAAATTAAAAGCATTACGGATTTCTTCTAAATGCACTGCCGTTATACCGTTATGGCTTTATGTAGACCTCATTAAGCTAAAAAATGTTTATTAACTTAATATGTTAAACTAATGATTTGAAGCATTTCCATATCGATAGCTAAATGTGTATATACAATAAAATCGAATTTATACCTAAACATAAGATTACGGAATTCTTCTACATACACTGCCGTTATACCGCCATGGCTTTATGTTAACTTCAGTGCGTCCAAGAAGCCTTATTAACTTAAATATGTTAAAATAATGATTTGAAGCATTTCGATATCGATTGCTAAATGAGTATATACAAGAAAATCGACTTTATACCTAAATATAAGATTACGTAATTCTTCTAAATGCACTGCCGTTATGCCGTTAAGGCTTTATGTAGACTTCAGGAAGATAAATAGGGTGAATTGACTTAAATATGGTAAACTAATGATCTCAAGCATTTTGATATCGATTGCTAAATGTGTTTATACAACAAATCGATTTTATACCTAAATATAAAATTACGGAATTCTTCTACATGCACCGCCGTTATGCCGCCATGGCTTTATGACTACTTCAGTTCATTGAAGAAGGTTTATTAACTTAAATATGTTAAACTAATGAATTGAAGCATCGCGATATCGATTGCTAAATGTGCTAGTACAAGAAATTTGACTTTATACCTAAACATAGGATAACGGAATTCTTTCAAATGTACTGCCGTTAATCCGTCATGGCTTTATGTCAACTTCAGTTCGTTAAAGTAGGTTTGTTAACTTAAATATGTTAAACTAAAGATTTGAAGCATTTCGATATCGATTTCTATATGCATATATATAAGAAAATCGACTTTATACCAAAATATAAGATTACGGAATTCTTCCATATTACTGTCGTTATGCCGCCATGGCTTTATTTCACCTTCAATACGTTGAAGTTGGTTAATTAACATAAATATGTTAAACTAATGATTTGAAGCATTTCGATATCGATTGCTAAATGTGTATATACAAGAAGACTTTATACCTTAATATAAGATTACGGAATTCTTATAAATGCACTGGTTTATTATAAATAACTTGAAAATGTAAAACTAATGATTTGAAGCATTTCGAAATCGAATGCTAAATGTGTATATACAAGAAAATTTACTTTACATATACCTAAATATAAGATTACGGAATTCTTCCAAATGTACTGTCGTTATGCCGCCATGGTTTGTATCAACTACAATACGATAAAGAAGGTTAATTATTTTAAATATGTTAAACTAATGGTTTGAAGCATTTCGATATCGACTGCTAAATGTGTAAATACAACAAAATCGACTTTATACCTAAATATAAAATTATAGCATTACGGATTTCTTCTAAATGCACTGCCGTTATACCGTTAAGGCTTTATGTAGACCTCATTAAGCTAAAAAATGTTTATTAACTTAATATGTTAAACTAATGATTTGAAGCATTTCGATATCGATAGCTAAATGTGTATATACAAGAAAATCGACTTTATGCCTGAATATAAGATTACGGAATTCTTCTACATGCACAGCCGTTATGCCGCCATGGCTTTATATCAACTTCAATATGTTAAGAAGGTTATATAACTTAAATATGTTAAACTAATGATTTGAAACATTTCGATATCGCTTGCTAAATGTGTATATACAAGAAAATCAAATTTATACCTAAATATAAGATGACGGAATTCTTCTAAACGCACTGCCGTTATGCCGTTAAGGCTTTATGTAGACTTCAGTAAGATAGAGGGGAATAATTAACTTAAATACGTTAAACTTATGATTTGAAGCATTTCGATATCGATTAGTAAATATGTAAATACAAGAAAATCGACTTTGTACCTAAATATAAGATTACGGAATTCTTTTAAATGCACTGCAGTTATACCGTTAAGGCTTTATGTAGACTTCAGTGCGTTAAAGAAGGTTTATTATAAATAACTTGAAAATGTAAAACTAATGATTTGAAGCATTCCGATATCGATTGCTAAATGAGTATATACAAGAAAATCGACTTTATACCTAAATATAAGGTTACGGAATTCTTCCAAATGTATTGTCGTTATGCCGTTAAGGCTTTTGTAGACTTCAGTATGAAAAACAGGGTTTATTAACTTAAATATGTTAAACTAATGATTTGAAGCATTTCGATATCGATTGCTAAATGTGTATGTACAAAAAAATCGACTTTATACCTAAATATAAGATAACGAAATTCATATAAATATACTGCCGTTATGCCGTTATGGCTTTATGTAAACTTCAGTAAGATAAAGAAGGTTAATTAACTCAAATATGTTAAACCAGTTATCTGAAGCATTTCGATATCGATTGCGAAATGTATACATACAAGAAAATCGAATTTATACCTAAATATAAGATTACGGAATTCTTCCACATGTACTGTCGTTATGCCGCCATGGCTTTTTATCACCTTCAATACGTTAAAGAAGGTTAATTATTTTAAACATGTTAAACTAGTGGTTTGAAGCATTTCGATATCGATTGCTAAATGTGTTAATACAAGAAAACCGACTTTATACCTAAATATAAAATTATAACATTACGGAATTCCTCTAAATGCACTGCCATTATACCGTTAAGGCGTTATGTAGACTTCAGTAAGCTAAAAAATGTTTATTAACTTAATATATTAAACTAACGATTTGAAGTATTTCGATATCGATAGCAAAATGAGTATATACAAGAAAATCAATTTTATACCTATATATAAGATTACGGAATTCTTTTCATGCACTGCCGCTATGCCGCCATGGCTATATGCCAACTTCAGATCGTTAAAGAAGGTTTATTAACTTAAATATGTTAAACTAATGAGTTGAAGCATCTCGATATCGATTGCTAAATGTATATATATGTGGAGATCACCACTCTACACTAGTTATAATAATTACTCCTAATTTTGATTTGTACTGTACATAATATTTATTCGTACTATACTTCTTAAGTTTGCCATTTTATGTAATTTATCCTTAAACTTAACGAATGTAAGAATGTGAGATCAAAAGCACTAAATTGAAATATAGTTCGTCAGCGACCATCAAAGTGTGAACAACAATTCTTCCTAGTACTGCATCATCGCCAAATTGGTGTCAGAAGAGAAAAATTTTTTGATATTTTTCTAAACCCCGCCCCTTATTCAAAATGGACGAACACCTTCAACCTGTGGAAAGCGAAACCATATCTGGCAGCGATGGAATTCCAGTAGTCCCAGAAGCATTTAGACACTACGGAAGCAGTTGGAGCGCCAATGACATTCAACCTGAAAGTCAAAGTCATACGGTCATACATTTAGAGGCAGCAAGTGAAGCTGCGCGTCAGACGAAGCCAGCGCAGACAGAGGGCAGCGAAGTACCGTATAGGAATTTACATCAGCCGAACATAGTACCGTTTTCACAGCAACGTAAAAATGATGCGATCCCGTTTCCAGATCATCAATGTGTACAGTTTGCACCGCTTCAACGGTATACTGCACCTGAAGCACATGCACGTATTCCGATGCCTCGCATAACACCAAACGATATGGATGCATGGTTCACATCGGTGGACTATTGGTTTAAGGCATGCAACATGAACAGCGACGCTCAACGTTATTACCATGTGATGGCTACTTTAGATCCTCTTACGCTACCAACCATTAGCCAAATCAGTAAAAACGCAGAAAATACGCAACGCATTACCAACTCAGGCATTGGCATGTATGAGTTTCTCAAGACTGAACTTCTCAAATATTTTGGTGAAAGTTATCAACGTAAAATTCAACGATTATTGGAGGAGATGGTACTAGGTGATCAACGTCCGAGTCAACTATTTAATGCCATGAGACGAGTGGCAGGAAATTCCTTTTCGGAAGAAACTCTTAGAGCCATGTGGATCCAACGCTTACCGGAATTAATAAGAGCATCCGTAATCGCACGCGAAGGTACGATAGATGTCCAAATTGCAGTTGCCGACGCTATTATGGAAACGTTAACCCAGCGTCAAATTTGTTCATCATCGGATCACGCCGCCAGTACATCGTCTCAGACTCAACAAGACACGATTTTTCAACTATCAAATACGATTAACGAATTGCAACGCAAATTTGATAATATGCGCACACGAGAACGCAGTCGCTCACGCACTAGTCGCAGATTTCCTAGACGACATAGTCAATCGAGTGAGCGAAGATCTTCCTCACGCAATACAAAAGAATGTTGGTACCATCAAACTTTTGGAGACTCCGCCAACCGATGCCGTAGTCCATGTCTACGTCGACAAAGTACCAACACCCAGCATGAATGACTAGAAGTTTCAGTCAGCGATGCTGACGCCAATCACGTCAACGCAGCAGTAAATCAACTTTTCATCAAAGACCAGTCATCAAACGTAAAATATCTCATAGACACTGGTGCCGATTACAGTGTTCTTCCAAACAAAAACAATTTTAATTCTCTTCGCCCAACAAACGTCACGTTATACGCAGCCAACGGTACTCCAATAAAAACTTACGGTTTAGTACGCCAACACGTGGATCTTGGTCTTCGTCGCAAATTCATGTGGAACTTTATGGTTGCAGACGTTAATACATCAATCATTGGCAGTGATTTTATTCGTCACTACGACTTGATCATCGATCTAAAACGCAACAAATTAATCGACAACAAGACAAATCTCGAAGCGCCTTGCACTATTCACAAAGAGTTGAATATGCAGATAAAAGCTTTCGACATACAGTGTCCATTCGCAAAGTTATTCAAGGAATTTAAGGACCTCACAGAAATGAATCTAGATCGAAAACCAGTAAAGACTGAGGTATGTCACGTAATTGAAACCCAAGGTCAACCCGTTACAGCTCGTGCTCGAAAGCTCGACCACAATAAACTTAAAGCCGCACGAACTGAATTCGAATATCTGATGCAAATAGGCGTGTGTCGCCCTTCGAAGAGCAATTGGGCTAGTCCGCTTCACATGGTCCGCAAAGCAGACGGCAATTGGCGACCATGTGGAGATTACCGTGCGCTCAATAAAATCACCATTCCAGACCGTTATCCTATTCCGTTTATTCATGACTGCTTAACAATCCTACGAGGAAAAACAGTTTTTGGCAAGATCGATCTACAAAGAGCATTCCATCAAATACCCGTTCGACCGGAAGACATAAAGAAAACAGCCATAATAACACCATTCGGTCTATATGAGTTTACTCATATGACGTTTGGTCTACGAAATGCAGCACAAACTTTTCAACGCCTCATACATGAAGCCTTACGAGGTCTTGACTTCGCCTTTCCTTATGTTGATGACATATGCATAGCTTCAGCAAACATGGAGGAACATGCGAAACATATACGCATGATATTCCAACGACTCCGCGCAACTGGTCTAACAATTAATCCATCGAAATGTGAATTTGGTAAGAAAGAAATAAAATTCTTAGGTCACAGCATTACGCATAAAGGTATTCGCCCGCTACCAGAAAAAGTTGGGAAAAAAAGGCTACAGTGGCCAACGAATTAAAAAGTTTCCTAGCATCTATCAATTTCTATCGCAAATTTTTACCTAACGCCGCAAAACGTCAAGCCGTTTTACAAACACTTATCAAAGGAAACAAACGCAATGATAAAACTCGTATCGATTGGACAGATGAAGCAATCAACGCTTTTGAAGATTGTAAACAAAATATGGCCGATGCAGCTACTTTAGCATACCCTCATGTTGGTGCTCAACTCCGTTTATTCACAGACGCATCCGATGTCGCAGTAGGAGCTGTACTTCACCAATTAGTAAATAACGAACCAGAACCCCTTGGATATTTTTCACGTCGTCTAACGGAAACAGAAAAGCATTACTCAGTTTACGATAGAGAACTTCTTGCAATCTATCTCGCCATAAAACATTTTCAATTCCTAATCGAAGGCAATCAAACATGCATTTATACGGATCATAAGCCATTAATTTATTCTTTTCATAAGCGAAACGACAAAGGTTCACCTCGTCAGATTAGACAACTTGACTATATTAGTCAGTTTACAACAGACATCCGTCACATTCCGGGTTCAAAAAACCAAACCGCAGATATATTGTCGCGTATCAACACAATAACATCGATCAACTACACTGATATGGCCAACGAACAAAAATCTGACTCAAACATTCAAGCACTTGTTACTGGTAAGATAAAACACTCTTTACAACTTAAACATTTCAGATTGGAAGGCAGCAACGCTACATTACTTTGCGATGTATCAATGAGCCAAGTTAGACCCATCGTACCGCAAACGATTTGTAAGCAGATTCTACACAATGTTCACGACCTCGCTCACGTTGGGGCCAACGCAACTCTAAAGATGATTTCTCAACATTTTGTTTGGGTAAATATGCGAAAGGACTGCAAAGCATTTGTTCGTGCCTGCATCCGTTGCAGTCGCAGCAAAGTTTTACGCCACATCAAGTCTCCATTACAACGTTTAGAAATGCCAGACCAACGCTTTCAAGTTGTTCACGTTGATATAATTGGACCATTACCTCTTAATCAGGGATTCAAATATTGTCTTACACTCATCGATCGCTTTTCGAGATGGCCCGAAGCGATACCTCTTGTCGACATTCAAGCAGAAACAGTATGTAGAGCTTTCTTGAACGAATGGGTTGGACGATATGGCTCACCTCAGAAGATAATCACAGACCAAGGAACTCAATTCGAATCCAAAATGTTTCAAGAAATGTTACTAACATTAGGTACTCAGCGTGAACGTACATCACCGTATCATCCACAAACGAATGGATTGATAGAAAGGTGGCACCGTTCATTCAAAAACGCCATACTAGCCACCGGAAAAGAATCTTGGGTAGATAATTTAGGACTTACTCTTTTAGGACTACGAAATGCCGTTAAGGAAGACTTAAAGGCTTCCGCAGCCGAAATGTTATTCGGAACCGCAACACGATTACCTGGCGAGTTTTTTACTACAAAACCAAATATGCAGCCGAACTCAATTTTTGTTGAAAAATTACGACGTCATCTTCAAAAAATTCGTCCCGTCGAAACTTCATGGCATTCTCCAAGTACACCATTCGTAAATAAGAATTTATTTCAATCAACACACGTATATGTACGCAACGATCGAGTAACTCCTTCTATGACACAACCATACGATGGACCCTATAAAGTTATTTCAAAAAACGACAAAAATTTTACAATCGAAATAAAAGGCAAAAACATCGTTATTTCAATCGACCGCCTCAAGCCAAGTTACAATATAGCAGATGAAGAACCAGCTGTTAATTCTAACCAAACCTCAGACCCTCTAGATGTATTGCAAGTCAATTCACAGAAATCTAGAAGGGGGGTAATGTGGAGATCACCACTCTACACTAGTTATAATAATTACTCCTAATTTTGATTTGTACTGTACATAATATTTATTCGTACTATACTTCTTAAGTTTGCCATTTTATGTAATTTATCCTTAAACTTAACGAATGTAAGAATGTGAGATCAAAAGCACTAAATTGAAATATAGTTCGTCAGCGACCATCAAAGTGTGAACAACAATTCTTCCTAGTACTGCATCATCGCCAAATATACAACAAAATCGACTTTATACCTAAATATAAGATTACGGAATTCTTCTAAATGCACTGCCGTTATACCGTTATGGCTTTATGTAAACTTCAGTAAGATAAAGAAGGTTAATAGCCTTGAATATGTTAAACTATCGATTTGAAGCATTTCGTTATCGATTGCTTAATGTGTATATACAAGAAAATCGAATTTATACCTAAATAAAAGATTACGAATTTCTTCTAAATGCACTGCCGTTATGCCGCAATGGCTTTATATCAACTTCAATAAGCTAAAGAAGGTTAACTTATTTAAACATGTTAAACTAATGAGTTGAAGCATCTCGATATCGATTGCTAAATGTGTATATACAACAAAATCGAATTTATACCTAAACATAAGATTACGGAATTCTTCTACATGCACTATCGTTATGCCGCCATGGCTTTATGTTAACTTCAGTGCGTTAAAGAAGCTTTATTAACTTAAATATGTTAAAATAATGATTTGAAGTATTTCGATATCGATTGCTAAATGAGTATATACAAGAAAATCGACTTTATACCTAATTATAAGGTTACGTAATTCTTCTAAATGCACTGCCGTTATGCCGTTAAGGCTTTATGTAGACTTCAGTAAGATAAAGAGGGTTAATTAACTTAAATATGTTAAACTAATGATTTGAAGCATTTCGATATCGATTGATAAATGTGTATATACAAGAAAATCGATTTTATACCTAGATATAAGATTACGGAATTCTTCTACATGCACTGCCGTTATGCCGCCATGGCTTTATGTCACCTTCGGTAGGTTAAAAAAGGTAATTTAACTTAAATATGTTAAACTAATGATTTGAAGCATTTCGATATCGATTGCTAAATGTGCTAGTACAAGAAACCTGACTTTATACCTAAACATAGGATAATGGAATTCTTCCAAATGCACTGCCGTTAATCCGCCATGGCTTTATGTAAATTTCAGTTCGTTAAAGTAGGTTTGTTAACTTAAATATGTTAAACAAATGATTTGAAGCATTTCGATATCGATTGCTAAATGTGTATATACAAGAAAATCGACTTTATACCTAAACATAAGATTACGGAACTCTTCTAAATGCACTGCCGTTATGCCGTTATGGCTTTTTGTTAACTTCTGTTCGTTAAAGAAGGTTTATTAACTTTAATATGTTAAACTAATGATTTGAAGCATTTCGATATCGATTACTAAATGTGTATGTACAATAAAATCGACTTTACATATACCTAAATATAAGATTTCGGAATTCTTCCAAATGTACTGTCGTTATGCCGCCATGGTTTGTATCAACTACAATACGTAAAAGAAGATTAATTATTTTAAATATGTTAACCTTATTGTTTGAAGCATTTCGATATCGACTGCTAAATGTGTAAATACAACAAAATCGACTTTATACCTAAATATAAAATTATAACATTACGGATTTCTTCTAAATGCACTGCCGTTATACCGTTAAGGCTTTATGTAGACCTCATTAAGCTAAAAAATTTTTATTAACTTAATATGTTAAACTAATGATTTGAAGCATTTACATATCGATAGCTAAATGTGTATATACAACAAAATCGAATTTATACCTAAACATAAGATTACGGAATTCTTCTAAATGCACTGCCGTTATGCCGTTAAGGCTTTATGTAGACTTCAGTGAGTTAAAGAAGGTTTATTAACTTAAATATATTAAAATAATGATTTGAAGCATTTCGATATCGACTGCTAAATGAGTATATACAAGAAAATCGACTTTATACCCAAATATAAGATTACGTAATTCTTCTAAATGCACTGCCGTTATGCCGTTAAGGCTTTATGTAGACTTTAGGAAGATAAATAGGGTGAATTAACTTAAATATGTTAAACTAATGATCTCAAGCATTTCGATATCGATTGCTAAATGTGTTTATACAACAAATCGATTTTATACCTAAACATAAAATTACGGAATTCTTCTACATGCACCGCCGTTATGCCGCCATGGCTTCATGTCACTTTCGGTAGGTTAAAGAAGGTAATTTAATTTAAATGTGTTAAACTAATGATTTGAAGCATATTGATATCGATTGCTAAATGTGCTAGTACAAGAAATTTGACTTTATACCTAAACATAGGATAACGGAATTCTTCCAAATGCACTGCCGTTAATCCGCCATTTCTTTATGTCAACTTCAGTTCGTTAAAGTAGGTTTGTTAACTTAAATATGTTAAACTAATGATTTGAAGCATTTACATATCGATAGCTAAATGTGTATATACAAGAAAATCGACTTTATACCTAAACATAGGATAACGGAATTCCTCTAAATGCACTGCCATTATACCGTTAAGGCGTTATGTAGACTTCAGTAAGCTAAAAAATGTTTATTAACTTAATATATTAAACTAACGATTTGAAGTATTTCGATATCGATAGCAAAATGAGTATATACAAGAAAATCAATTTTATACCTATATATAAGATTACGGAATTCTTTTCATGCACTGCCGCTATGCCGCCATGGCTATATGCCAACTTCAGATCGTTAAAGAAGGTTTATTAACTTAAATATATTAAAATAATGATTTGAAGCATTTCGATATCGATTACTAAATATGTAAATACAAGAAAATCGACTTTGTACCTAAATATAAGATTACGGAATTCTTTTAAATGCACTGCAGTTATACCGTTTCGGCTTTATGTAGACTTCAGTGCGTTAAAGAAGGTTTATTATAAATAACTTGAAAATGTAAAACTAATGATTTGAAGCATTTCGTTATCGATTGCTTAATGTGTATATACAAGAAAATCGAATTTATACCTAAATATAAGATTACGAATTTCTTCTAAATGCACTGCCGTTATGCCGCCATGGCTTTATATCAACTTCAATAAGTTAAAGAAGCTTTATTAACTTAAATATGTTAAACAAATGATTTGAAGCATTTCGATATCGATTGCTAAATGAGTATATGCAAGAAAATCGAATTCATACCTAAATATAAGATTACGTAATTCTTCTAAATGCACTGCCGTTATGGCTTTATATTAACTTCAGTTCGTTAAAGAAGGTTTATTAACTTAAATATGTTAAACCAGTTATTTGAAGCATTTCGATATCGATTGCTTAATGCATATAAACAAGAAAATCGACTTTATACCTAAATATAAGATTACGGAATTCTTCAAAATGTACTGTCGTTATGCCGTTATGGCTTTTGTAAAGAAGGTTAATTATTTAAATATGTTAAGCTAATGGTTTGAAGCATTTCGATATCGATTGCTAAATGTGTAAATACAAGAAAATCGACTTTATACCTAATTATAAAATTATAACATTATGGAATTCTTCTAAATGCACTGCCGTTATGCCATTTGGGATTTATGTAGACTTAAGTGAGTTAAAGAAGATTTATTAACTTAAATATATTAAACTAATGGTTTGAAGCATTTCGATATCGATTGCTTAATGCATATATACAAGAAAATCGACTTTATACCTATATATAAGACTACGGAATTCCTCCAACTGTACTGTCGTTATGCCGCCATGGCTCTTTATCAACTTCAATACGTTGAAGAAGGTTAATTAACTTAAATTTGTTAAACTAATGATTTGAAGCATTTCGATATCGCTTTCTGAATGTGTATATACAAGAAAATCGAATTTATACCTAAATATAAAATTATAACATTACGGAATTCTTCTATATGCACTGCCTTTATACCGTTAAGGCTTTATGTAGACTTCAGTAAGCTAAAAATTTTTTATTAATTTAATATGTTAAACTAATGATTTGAAGCATTTCGATATCGATATCTAAATGTGTATATACAAGAAAATAGACTTTATACCTAAATATAAGATTACGGAATTCTTCTACATCCACTGCCGTTATGCCAACTTCAGATCGTTAAAGAAGGTTTATTAACTTAAATATGTTAAACTAATGAGTTGAAGCATTTCGATATCGATTGCTAAATGTGTATATACAAAAAAATCGATTTTATACCTAAATAAAAGATTACGGAATTTACCCAAATATACTGCCGTTATGCCGTTATGGCTTTATTTAAACTTCAGTAAGATAAAGAAGGTTAATTAACCTAAATATGCTAAACCAGTTATTTGAAGATTTTCGATATATATTTCTAAATGTGTAAATTCAAGAAAATCGACTACATACCTAAATATAAGATTACGGAATTCTTCTAAATGCACTGCCGTTATGGCGCCATGGCTTTGTATCAACTTCAATACGTTAACGAAGGTTAATTATTTTAAATATGTTAAACTAATGGTTTGAAGCATTTCGATATCGATTGCTAAATGAGTATATACAAGAAAATCGAATTCATAGCTGAATATAAGATTACGTAATTATTCTAAATGCACTGCCGTTATGGCTTTATTTTAATCTTCTAAATGCAGTGCAGTTATACCGTCGCGTTAAAGAAGGTTTATTAACTTAAATATGTTAAACTAATTGTTTGAAGCATTTCGATATCGATTGCTTAATGCATATATACAAGAAAATCGACTTTATACCTAACTATAAAATTATAACATTATGGAATTCTTCTAAATGCACTGCCGTTATGCCATTAGGGCTTTATGTAGACTTAAGTGCGTTAAAGAAGGTTTATTAACTTAAATATGTTAAACTAATGATTTGAAGCATTTCGATATCGATTGCTAAATGTTTATACAAGAAAATCGAATTTATACCTAAATATAAGATTACGGAATTCTTCTACATCCACTACCGTTATGCCAACTTCAGATCGTTAAAGAAGATTTATTAACTTAAATATGTTAAACTATTGAGTTGAAGCATTTCGATATCGATTGCAAAATGTGTATATACAAGAAAATCGATTTTATATCTAAATAAAAGATTACGGAATTCACCCAAATATACTGCCTTTAGGCAGTTATGGCTTTATTTAAACTTCAGTAAGATAAAGAAGTTTAATTAACATAATTATGCTAAACCAGTTATTTGCAGATTTTTGATATATATTGCTAAATGTGTAAATCCAAGAAAATCGATTTACACCTTAATATAAAATTATAACATTACGGAATTCTTCTAAATGCAATGCCGTTATACCGTTAAGGCTTTATGTAGACTTACGGAATTCTGCCAACTGTACTGTCATTATGTCGCCATGGCTTTGTATCAACTTCAATACGTTAAAGAAGGTTAATTATTTTAAATATGTTAAACTGATGGTTTAAAGCATTTTGATATCGCTTGCTAAATGAATATATACAAGAAAGTCGAATTTATACCTAAATATAAGATAACGGAATTCTTCTAAATGCAGTGAAGTTATACCGTCAAGGCTTTATGTAGACTTCAGTGCGTTAAAGAAGGTGTATTAACTTAAATATTTTAAACTAATGATTTGAAGCATTTCGATATCGATTGCTGAATGTGTATATACAAGAAAATCCACTTTATACCTAAATATAAGATAACGGAACTCTTCCAAATGTACTGTCGTTATGCCGTTAAGGCTTTATGTAGACTTCAGTAAGCTAAAAAATGTTTATTAACTTAATTGGTTAAACTAATGATTTGAAGCATTTCGATATCGATTGCTTAATGTGTTTATACAAGAAAATCGACTTTATACCTAAATATAAGATAACGGAATTCTTCTAAATGCACTGCCGTTATGCCGTTAAGGCTTTATGTAGACTTTAGTAAGCTAAAAAATGTTTATTAACTTAATATGTTAAACTAATGATTTGAAGCATTTCGATATCGATTGCTAAATGTGTATATACAAAAAAATCGACTTTATACCTAAATATAAGATAACGGAATTCTTCTAAATGCACTGCCGTTATGCCGTTAAGGCTTTATGTAGACTTCAGTAAGCTAAAAAATGTTTATTAACATAATATGTTAATTTAATGATTTGAAGCATTTCGATATCGATTGCTTAATGTGTATATACAAGAAAATCAACTTTATACCTAACTATAAAATTATAACATTATGGAATTCTTCTAAATGCACTGCCGTTATACCGTTAAGGCTTTATGTAGACTTCAGTAAGCTAAAAAATGTTTATTAACTTAGTATGTTAAACTAATGATTTGAAGCATTTCGATATCGATTGCTAAATGTGTATATACAAGAAAATAGACTTTATACCTAAATATAAGATTACGGAATTCTTCTAAATGCACTGCCGTTATGCCGTTAAGGCTTTATGTAGACTTCAGTGAGTTAAAGAAGGTTTATTAACTTAAATATGTTAAACTAATGGTTTGAAGCTCTTCGATATCGATTGCTTAATGCATATATACAAGAAAATCGACTTTATACCTAACTATAAAATTATAACATTATGGAATTCTTCTAAATGCACTGCCGTTATGCCATTAGGGATTTATGTAGACATAAGTGCGTTAAAGAAGGTTTATTAACTTAAATATGTTAAACTAATGATTTGAAGCAATTCGATATCGATTGCTAAATGTGTATATACAAGAAAATCAACTTTATACCTAAATATAAGATAACGGAATTCTTCTAAATGCACTGCCGTTATGCCGTTAAGGCTTTATGTAGACTTCAGTGAGTTAAAGAAGGTTTATTAACTTAAATATGTTAAACTAATGGTTGGAAGCATTTCGATATCGATTGCTTAATGCATATAAGTTAAAAAACGTTTTGTTCGTTTTTATAAAAAAAAATGTTTTCTTGGAGCTATGCTCCTTTATTGAATTCTATTTAAGAACTAAAGTTTACAATTTATTATACTTAACGCTAGACCTATGTACCCGCTGCAACGGGTACGGAGTTTGCTGACGCTGCGCTTCCCACAGGTTGGCACTTCGCTGACGTTGCGCTTCCCACAGGTTGCCGCTACACGTGTCGCAGTCTCAGCGATTTAGTGGTGTCATATTATTTTACTTTGTATCATATGATTTTAATGCATCATATGATACTTTTAAATGTATGGGGTGCTAACTAGTCCCCCCCTTGAAATTCAAACGTCCTCGTTTGAATTTTTAGGTGTATTAAAAATTTGGTTAAATCCTTCTATTGCCGGTTGTGAGAGTTTGTTGGGTTCATCTTCTTTTTGTTTGGTTAGAAGTTTCTTCCCGAAAATTAGGGCGATGAATATTAAAAGGATGATTAGCGTGATGCTGGTTCCGTTTTCTTTTATGCAGCGCATTATTTCAATTAATGTAGAGTGGAACCTTTCCACTTGTCCGTTAGCTTGGCTTTTGTATGGAGGAGTAGTGTAAACTTCTATTCCTAACTCGTCTTTCATCATAAATTTTAAAGATGCTGAGTTTAAGGATGGCTCGTTGTCGATAACTATTAATTTTGGTACTCCGAAGAAAAGTATAATATCTCTCAAAGGTTTCCTGACGTCTTCTATTGCTCTGCTACTTAGGTTTTTTGTTACTGCGTATTTTGTAAATTTGTCTAAAGCTGTCATTACTATTTTTCCTTCTGTTAAAAATATATCGATATGAACTGTGTGTCCTGGATATGTTGGTAATGGAGTTTTTGCAATTTTCGGTTGATTGGGATGTCTCTCGTACTTATTTTCTTTACAAACGGTGCAGTTGGCTATTATTCGTTTTATTTTATTTAACATACCGGGAAAATATTTTGTTTCGAGAATTTGTGTTTTGTTTTCTGTGGCATTCCTATGTGCTCTTAAATGTTCTTTTAAAATGACGTTCTCCTGTTCTTGTTCGTCACTAATATCTTCAACTAGTTTTTGGGTATATCGGCTTTTAATGCTACTAAAATGAATAGGATAGATATTTTGCATCATACCCATTATCCTTTCTTCAGTATGAATTCCATTTATAACGGATGGGTTAAGGTATCGTTTCATGTATGAAATCAATGACTGTTCGTTGTATTCTGGCTCTGTAATTATATGTCTATGCACTGTTGGAAAAATTATTTTAAATTGGTATGAAGGTATTTCGTCAATTTTGAAAAAGATTTGATTTTTGAAAACATTGATTGGAACTTCTGTACAAGGGATTAAATTATGGCTTGAGCTTTCATCGCTATGAATCGTAGGTGTGAGTGAATTTATTTGTAATGGTATCCTTGAAAGGGCGTCTGCAACTACATTTGTTTTACCAGGTTTGTAAGTTAGTTCATAGTTATATTCTTCTAAGATGGCTTTCCATCGCTTCATTTTACTATTAGTATTCTTATGGCTTAAGGCATAGGTAAGAGGTTGATGATCGGTGATAATTTTAACTTTTTTTGAACCGTAGAGGTAATTTCTAAGTGAATTTAGTGACCATATAATACTAAGCATTTCTTTCTCATTGGTGGCATAATGTTCTTCGGCTTTACTTAGGGTTCTCGATATAAAAGTAATTGGTCTACCGTCTTGCGATAGGACGGCACCTAATGCGAAATCTGAGGCGTCGGTCGTTAGTTCAAAATCTTTATCGAAATTTGGATGCGCTAAAACTATATCCTTGGATACTAAAGTATTTTTTATTTTATTAAATGCTTCCAAGGCCTCGCTGTCTAATTCTATTTCTATTTTTTTCGAATTCCGTTTGGAGACATGACCGGCTTCTCCTCTTAGCAGTGCTGTTAATGGTTTAGCTATTTTTGCGTAATCCTGGATAAATCGTCGGTAATAACCTGACATACCTAGGAAGGACCTTAATTCTTTGAGAGTTTGTGGAACTGGAAATTTGGCTACTGCTTCTACTTTTTCAGGGTTGGTTTTTATCCCATTTGAACTGATTACGTATCCTAAAAATTCTACCTCTTCTTTAGCAAATGTACATTTATCTAATTGGATTTTCATGTTAGCATTTTCTAGGGTTTGAAATACTAATTCTATGTTTTTAAAATGTTCTTCTTCGTTTTTGCCAAATATTATTACATCATCGATGTAAACATAGCATCTTACTCCTATATGTTCACGAAGGATATCGTCTAGTGCTCTTTGGAATGTGGCTGGAGCATTTTTTAAACCGAAAGGTAAGCGGAGGAATTCATATTTTCCGTTGTTTACGGAAAATACTGTTTTTTCAATGTCTGACTCGCGAAGTGGAATCTGATGGAACCCACTTTTTAAGTCAATAACCGTAAATAGTTTATTGTTTCCCAGATTTGCAAGGACTTCGTTTATTTATGGTATGGGGTATTTATCGGGGATCGTTACTGAATTGAGTTTACGATAATCTACGACCATTCGAAACTTTTTTTCGCCAGAGGCATCTGACTTTTTATTAACTATCCAAATTGGGGAGTTATATGGAGATTTCGATCTCCTTATTATTCCGTTATCTAAGAGTTCCTCAATTTGTCGTTCGATTTCGTATTTTAATGCCATGGGATACGGGTATGGCTTTGAGTAGACGGGGGTTTCGGTTGTTGTCCGGATTTCACCTTTAACGAGGGTGGTGTAGGTAAGTTTTTCATCAGGATCGGAAAAAAGGTTTGGGCATTTATCGATAATATTATTAATTTTGTGTTGTTGTTGTAATGAGAGATGTGGAGTATTGATTGCCACATTATTCCCCTCGTGAGATATTCGTTGCTTTAACGGTATATTTATACTTTGACCAATTGGTATGAATAACTGCTTTTAATTGTTTAAGAGTGTCGTTGCCTATTATGCCGTGGAACGGCCCTAGAGTCGGTAATATAAAAAATTTTATTTTCCCTACTGTTGGTCCGAAAATGTCGACGAAGGTATGGTGGGTAATTTCAATTGTTCCGGCAACTGATTTTACTATAAAGGGCTTTTCATTCAGAATTGGATTCCTAATTCTAGTGGATTGGATGTAATTCTTATTGGATCCGGTATCGATAAGAAAATCTATTGTGTCTCCGCGCCTTGTTCTAAATTCGTAATAAGGCAGCGAAGACGGCGCTAATCTAAAAAATTGATAGTATCAGGCTCATTTTTTCCTGCATTGTCGTAATTGCTATCGTAAGCATTGTCATCGTATATTCCGTTGGGGTCTAGTTCTACTGCGTTAGTAAAAAAATTCTTTGCATTTGTAATGTGGGGGTTGTTCGGGTAATTGTTGAACCTCGGCATGAATCCTTGGTTATTTCGCATATAGTTGGGAGAGTGTTGGGGATATCGATTTGATTGACGACCGAATGCCTGTTGGTCGAAATTTCGTCTGGGGGAATGGGAATACGTTAATTCGGGGTAAAAAGGTCTGCTGTTATTGAAATTATTAAAGTTGTTATTGGAATTATTAAAATTGTTATTTCGGGGAGGTCGTGGTGGTGGTTGAATATTGGGTTTGTGTGTATTGTTCGCGTGGTTTATTCTATATGTCATGTTGTCGAGTTTTTGGCATAAGTGCAATGCTTGTGGCAAGGTTGTCGGTTCTCTCATGCTGAGAAGACGAGGTAAATCACCGTTTAGCCCTCTGATAAATGTGTCAAGAGCTTTGTCCCTATAGGAGTTAGTCATAGCCCGTATGGACTCGTCGCTTAGTTCGAGACATGAAATTTTGTCCAATATCAGTGAAAGGTGTTGGTAGACCTTTTGGTAGAAGGTCGGAATGTCGTCATAGCGTTGGACCAGAGTGGTCATCTGATATTCTAGGGTACCTATGACCCTTTTATCTGAATAATGCATCATGAGGCATTTTCTAATTTGGCTCCAATCAAGTGGAGTATTATATGATTCTAATGCGGTGTCGGCATCACCAATTACTTTATGCCTAATCGTATGAAGTATTGCAAAATATTTAGGGGTATTCTTGACTCCCTCGTAGGCTTTAAAAATCCTGTCTACGCTCTTCCTCCAGGAGTTAAATTCTCCTGGTCGTCCTGAGAATTCCCTAAGGCATTTCACCATCTCCGGAATCTTATCTAGTTCGCTTATGTTGTTCGCGTTTAGTGTCACGCTATGGTCGGGTTCTGTAAAGTCTGTTACGGTTTGCGTACTCATTCGTTCGAGTACTTCTCGAACTATTGTTGTTATAAGAGTTGGGTTAGGGGTGGGAGGGTTTAAAGGATGGGTGGAAGGATTTGGAGGATGGGTGGTTTGCCCATAATCTATCCTCATTTGATTTAGCTGCTCAATTAATTCTTCGGCTGTGTCTGGCATTGTAATCTTTTTATTTCTATGTCGAACAATTAAATTATAATTAAATTTCCTTTCTTTGCACTAGCACTTTCCTTAACAATTTTAGATTTTTTGTAAAAGCTTAATTTAATTGAGGACTGTTTTTCCCCCTCTTTTTTTCTTCGAGTAATTAAATTCCTTTAAATTAAATTTATTTTCTTTAAGTTTAAGACCTCTCTTTTTTTTATTTTTGAATCTCTCTCTATTTGGGTTGAACAATTTAATAGTTTAATTCTGTACTCTTTACAGTGACAATATTTTTTATAATAATCTTAGGATTTTTTATAAGCTTACATTAAAGGTATCCAGCTTTTCACTTTTAACGGAGCCTTACTTTTTATTTTTTTCAGGCTTTTTTTCTGTTTTTTTTTCACAACCTATACCGTTCGCCACTCGCGTTGTCTTACTTTTTATTTTCAGACAATAACCACTTTCGCGCGCTGGTCCCTGCTCGGGCGCCAGTTAAAAAACGTTTTGTTCGTTTTTATAAAAAAAAATGTTTTCTTGGAGCTATGCTCCTTTATTGAATTCTATTTAAGAACTAAAGTTTACAATTTATTATACTTAACGCTAGACCTATGTTTGCCGCTGCAACGGGTAAGGAGTTTGCTGACGCTGCGCTTCCCACAGGTTGGCACTTCGCTGACGTTGCGCTTCCCACAGGTTGCCGCTACACGTGTCGCAGTCTCAGCGATTTAGTGGTGTCATATTATTTTACTTTGTATCATATGATTTTAATGCATCATATGATACTTTTAAATGTATGGGGTGCTAACTTATATACAAGAAAATCGACTTTATACCTAACTATAAAATTATAACATTATGGAATTTTTCTAAATGCACTGCCGTTATGCCATTAGGGCTTTATGTAGACTTAAGTGCGTTAAAGAAGGTTTATTAACTTAAATATGTTAAACTAATGATTTGAAGCATTTCGATATCGATTGCTAAATGTGTATACAAGAAAATCGAATTTATACCTAAATATAAGATTACGGAATTCTTCTACATCCACTACCGTTATGCCAACTTCAGATCGTTAAAGAAGGTTTATTAACTTAAATATGTTAAACT
Source organism: Bactrocera correcta (assembly GCA_027475135.1). NCBI lineage: Eukaryota > Metazoa > Arthropoda > Insecta > Diptera > Tephritidae > Bactrocera > Bactrocera correcta. The sequence goes on along the minus strand of JAPZAG010000765.1, from coordinate 3,326 downwards.
AATGAGTTGAAGCATTTCGATATCGATTGCGAAATGTGTATATACAAGAAAATCGATTTTATATCTAAATAAAAGATTACGGAATTCACCCAAATATACTGCCGTTATGCCGTTATGGCTTTATTTAAACTTCAGTAAGATAAAGAAGTTTAATTAACCTAATTATGCTAAACCAGTTATTTGCAGATTTTCGATATAGATTGCTAAATGTGTAAATCCAAGAAAATCGACTTTACACCTTAATATAAAATTATAACATTACGGAATTCTTCTAAATGCACTGCCGTTATACCGTTAAGGCTTTATGTAGACTTCAGTAAGCTAAAAAATGTTTATTAACTTAATATGTTAAACTAATGATTTGAAGCATTTCGGTATCGAAAGCTAAATATGTATATACAAGAAAATCGAATTTATACCTAAATATAAGATTATGGAAATCTTCTACGTGCACTGCAGTTATGCCTCCATGGCTATATGCCCACTTCAGATCGCTAAAGAAGGTTTATTAACTTAAATAGGTTAAACTAATGATTTGAAGCATTTCGATATCGATTGCTAAATGTGTATATACAAGAAAATAGACTTTATACCTAAATATAAGATAACGGAATTCTTCTTAATGCACTGCCGTTATGCCATTAGGACTTTATGTAGACTTAAGTGCGTTAAAGAAGGTTTATTAACTTAAATATGTTAAACTAATGATTTGAAGCATTTCGATATCGATTGCTAAATGTGTATATACAAGAAAATCGAATTCATACCTAAATATAAGATTGCGTAATTCTTCTAAATGCACTGCCGTTATGCCGTTATGGCTTTATATTAACTTCAGTTCGTTAAAGAAGGTTTATTAACTTAAATATGTTAAACCAGTTATTTGAAGCATTTCGATATCGAATGCTTAATGCATATATACCAGAAAATCGACTTTATACCTAAATATAAGACTACGGAATTCTTCCAAATGTACTGTCGTTATGGCTTTATATCAACTTCAATACATTAAAGAAGGTTAATTAACTTAAATATGTTAAACTAATGATTTGAAGCATTTCGATATCGCTTGCCAAATATGTATATACAAGAAAATCGAATTTATTCCTAAATATAAGATAACGGAATTTTTCTAAATGCACTGCCGTTATGCCGTTAACGCTTTATGTAGACTTCAGTGCGTTAAAGAACGTTTATTAACTTAAATATGTTAAACTAATGATTTGAAGCATTTCGATATCGATTGCTAAATGTGTATATACAAGAAAATCGACTTTATACCTAAATATAAGATTACGGAATTCTTCCAAATGTACTGTCATTATGCCGCCATGGCTTTGTATCCACTTCAATACGTTAAAGAAGGTTAATTATTTTCAATATGTTAAACTGATGGTTTAAAGCATTTTGATATCGCTTGCTAAATGAATATATACAAGAAAGTCGAATTTATACCTAAATATAAGATAACGGAATTCTTCTAAATGCAGTGCAGTTATACCGTCAAGGCTTTATGTAGACTTCAGTGCGTTAAAGAAGGTTTATTAACTTAAATATTTTAAACTAATGATTTGAAGCATTTCGATATCGATTGCTAAATGTGTATATACAAGAAAATCGACTTTATACCTAAATATAAGATAACGGAATTCTTCCAAATGTACTGTCGTTATGCCGCCATGGCTTTGTATCAACTTCAATACGTTTAAGAAGGTTTATTATTTTAAATATGTTAAACTAATGGTTTGAAGCATTTCGATATCGACTGCTAAATGTGTATATACAAGAAAATCGACTTTATACCTAAATATAAGATAACGGAATTCTTCTAAATGCACTGCCGTTATGCCGTTAAGGCTTTATGTAGACTTCAGTAAGCTAAAAAATGTTTATTAACTTAATATGTTAAACTAATGATTTGAAGCATTTCGATATCGATTGCTAAATGTGTATATACAAGCAAATCGACTTTATACCTAAATATAAGATAACGGAATTCTTCTAAATGCACTGCCGTTATGCCGTTAAGGCTTTATGTAGACTTCAGTAAGCTAAAAAATGTTTCTTAACTTAATATGTTAAACTAATGATTTAAAGCATTTCGATATCGATTGCTAAATGTGTATATACAAGAAAATCGACTTTATACCTAAATATAAGATAACGGAATTCTTCTAAATGCACTGCCGTTATGCCGTTAAGGCTTTATGTAGACTTCAGTAAGCTAAAAAATGTTTATTAACTTAATATGTTAAACTAATGATTTGAAGCATTTCGATATCGATTGCTAAATGTGTATATACAAGAAAATCGACTTTACACCTAAATATAAAATTACAACATTACGGAATTCTTCTAAATGCACTGCCGTTATACCGTTAAGGCTTTATGTAGACTTCAGTAAGCTAAAAAATGTTTATTAACTTAATATGTTAAACTAATGATTTGAAGCATTTCGATATCGATTGCTAAATGTGTATATACAAGAAAATCAACTTTATACCTAAATATAAGATAACGGAATTCTTCTAAATGCACTGCCGTTATGCCGTTAAGGCTTTATGCAGACTTCAGTGAGTTAAAGAAGGTTTATTAACTTAAATATGTTAAACTAATGGTTTGAAGCATTTCGATATCGATTGCTTAATGCATATATACAAGCAAATCGACTTTATAACTAACTATAAAATTATAACATTATGGAATTCTTCTAAATGCACTGCCGTTATGCCTTTAGGGCTTTATGTAGACTTAAGTGCGTTAAAGAAGGTTTATTAACTTAAATATGTTAACCTAATGATTTGAAGCATTTCGATATCGATTGCTAAATGTGTATACAAGAAAATCGAATTTATACCTAAATATAAGATTACGGAATTCTTCTACATCCACTACCGTTATGCCAACTTCAGATCGTTAAAGAAGGTTTATTAACTTAAATATGTTAAACTAATGAGTTGAAGCATTTCGATATCGATTGCGAAATGTGTATATACAAGAAAATCGATTTTATATCTAAATAAAAGATTACGGAATTCACCCAAATATACTGCCGTTATGCCGTTATGGCTTTATTTAAACTTCAGTAAGATAAAGAAGTTTAATTAACCTAACTATGCTAAACCAGTTATTTGCAGATTCTCGATATAGATTGCTAAATGTGTAAATCCAAGAAAATCGACTTTACACCTTAATATAAAATTAAAACATTACGGAATTCTTCTAAATGCACTGCCGTTAAACCGTTAAGGCTTTATGTAGACTTCAGTAAGCTAAAAAATGTTTATTAACTTAATATGTTAAACTAATGATTTGAAGCATTTCGG
>JAPZAG010000764.1:0-34560 GCA_027475135.1 Bactrocera correcta | reverse complement strand
TTATTTACTTAGAAAAATTTAATTAATTTTTTGTTTTAAATTAATTGAAAAATCCTTTTTTGACATTTTAATTTAACTTTTTCAAATAAATTTATTTTTGAACTTAGTTTTTTAAGAAATATATTTTTCAACTTATTAAAAAAAAAGACTTGATGAGATCAATACTGCTAACGGTAAAAACAAAGATTTAACGTAATTTATTTCAAAAATTTATATTTTAATTTAATTTTTTTTTTCAAAAGCTTATTTTGAAGCTTAATTTTTGTTTTGAATTCTTGCAGAAATTGAAAAAAATTAATTTTTGAAGAAATTATTTTTTTAATTTAATCTTGTTTGAGAAATTTATTTGTTTACTTAATTTTTTTTATGCCAATTAGTTTGTAATTTTATTACTTTAAGAAATTTATTTTTTAATTAATTCTATTCCAAAAAAATTTATTTTTTTATTTAATTTTTTTTTAATTTTAGTTTAATTCTTTTAATAAATTTACGTTTTAATTAAAATTTTAAAAATTTAATCTTTAATTTAATTTTTTTCAAATAACTGTATTTTTTAACTTATTTTTGAATTAAATTTTTTAAGAAATTACGTGTTTTTTAATTGTATGAGATCAATACTGCTAACGGCAAAAAGAAAAAATTAATTTAATATAAATAAATTATCTGTATTTATATATATATTATTATATATTTTAATTTTAGTAAATTAATTTTTAAAGAATTTTAACTTTTTTAAAGAATTTTATTATTTAATTAATTTTTTTTTAAGAAATTTTATGGACTAATACTGCTTACGGTAAAAAGAAATTGCAGGTGAAATGTGATTTTGAAATAATTTAATTAATAATTGAACTTAACTCTTTTAATTTAATTAAATTCAAACTTATTAAAAACTTTTCAAGTAATTTAATTTAGTTTAAATTTATTAAAGAAAATTCCGAAAAATTAATTATAAAATTTGAAAAATTATTTGTTTTTAATTAAGTAAATTTTGAAGCTGTTATAAAATCATTTACTTGGCTTTGAAATTCGAAAAAAATTATAAATTAAATTAATTATAAATTAATTTTTTTAATTATATAAATTAAATAAATTAATTTTTTTTCTAAATTATTGTTATTAAAGAAATTTTGAAGCATTTATAAAATTTTTAGTTGACACTGATGTTAAAAAAACTATATATATAAAATTAAATAATTTTTTTTAATAAAAAGTAAAGCCGTTATAAATTTTTTTGGTTAACTTTGATATAAGCAAATTAAAAAAAAATTATTAATTAATTATAATAGCTAAACGCATTGAAAAAATTTATAAATTAATTTATAATTAGTTTTTTTATTATAGAAATTTCGAAGCTGTTAAAAAATTATTTACTTGGCTTTGTTATTGGAAATTTTTTTTTTAATTTTATAAATTTTGAATTGTAAAAAATTAATGAAAATCAATAATTTATTTCTTCGACTTTGTTAAAAAAAAAAATTTTTTTTTTTTAATTTTTTTGTATTTAGTTATTGTATTTGATATAAAAAAAATTTAAAAATTCAAAAATTAATTACTTGGCTTTGTTATTGGATAAAATGTTTATAAATTGATTTTATTTTAATTTTATAAATTTTGAATAATAAAAAATAATAATTTATTTCCTTGACTTTGTTAAAAAAAAATTATTTTTTATAATTTTAATTAATTATATTATTAATTTTTATAATTTAAATTATTTTTTATAATTTTTTTTGTTTTAATTTTTTTTTTTTAATTTCAACTTATATTTGATATAAAAAAAAAATTAAAAATTATAATTTATTTTATTTTTTTTTAAATATATAAATTTGTTTTGAAAAAAGTATTTGTTTTAAATTAAATGAACTTTGCAGCTGTTATTAATTTTTTTACATTTACTGATTGAATTATTGGTCCGCCCTCACCTCCCCTAAAAGTAAGTTCAAATAAAATGCCTAAATTTTCAAACTAGCTGGTAACGCCGTCAATGTGTTCAATTTTTCGTATGAAATGTGTGCTTGATGCTTGTGTGTTTTTGTTGTATTATTACTAAGCTAATTTACTTAGAATTAAGAGTTTTTACAAACTAACTTTACCACACTTTACACTAACTAATGTTAATATCATACATATATATGAGTGTGTTTGTTTTTATGTATGTGTATTTGTGTATCTATATATGTGTTCGTACATTGGGTCTGTTTGGGTCAGTATGTCTGTAGGCATTTGTTTGTGTTTCTATACGTTTTTGTTAGTATGTCTGTATTTACTTATTTGTATGTTTGTTTCTATTTTTATGTGTGTATGCTTGTGTATTGCCCTTATATGCTATATCCATTAATTATTAATATATTACTATATAACACAGATGACTTTATCTTTTGCTTGCATTTCTTACACGCCTTGCCCGCTCTCGAATTTCGTTCCCATTTTTTTTTTTTTGTTTTTTTTTTTATTTTTGTTAGACATATTACTTACATATGCATATTTTTACACTTTCTCACTTTGCTCCATAAATATAGACTGCTCCTGTGCCGTTTTTAACAACCTTTGCCTTCGTTTTTGCTTTCCTTATTGATTTCGGTTTTCGGACCTGCACACATACTACCTTACTTGTAATTTGTTTTTGGTCCTGTCCTGCTACATTTGTTTTCACTTCATTTTGACGATTTGTTTGCTTTTGCTTTTTCTTTTTTGTTTTTGTTTTTGTGCTGTTGCGTGGTTACACCAACAGCGTGCTTACAAATATAATTTTAGTTTTTAGTTTTTAATTTTAGATTTTGTTTTTGTTTGCAGTATTTTTTTTGCGGCTTATAAAAAAGTTTGATTCGCTTCTCATTTGCTTACATGTATGTATGTATGTGTGTGTTTTTGTGTGCTTATATTGTTGCTATTTCTGCTGAGCCTATTGGAAATCTCTATAGTTTTGCTAGTAAGTGGTTTAGAGTTGATTTTTTTTTGTTATTGTTGCATAGTGAAAATGTTCAGTTAAGCGTGTGTTAGTTTTGTTGTTGCTATTGTTTTTGCAAATTTTGATTATTAATGTGTCTATTGTTTTTGTAATAGTTTGAGCTGCTGAATTGCAGTTTTCTGCATCTTTGCTGCCTTCCCCTGCCTCATATTCCTCGTTTTGCTTACATATACATACATATACTTAACTATAAAGGCTAACAGCTACGCTACACTACTTTCGCTATACTACAACATAGACGCATTTAGATTGATTGAATTTATTGTTTTTGTTTTTGTTTTTATTTTTTCCATACATATATTATTGAATTATTGGTATATGTAAGTGTGTATAACAACAAATATGTGAAATAACTTGACATAATTAAGCCAAAATGAGTTGGGCAATGTGTGATTGGAAAAATTTTACGAAAGAAAAAATATGCTAACCACTAAACACGCTGAGATTTTATAAAAAAGCGTAAATTGAACTTGGATTTGCGGTTTTCTGTTACCTACTATTAAGAAAGTGAGGTTATGTTATAAAAGTGTGTCAAAAATTTGCAAATAGAGTGGCTAAAAAATAATTTATTATGGAACTAAAGCGCTTTTGAAGAGTCAGAGAATAAAATTCTTAACATTTTTACATCACTAAAGCATAACATTCTTAGAATTTCAAGACCAAGGAGCCTAAATTTTTTTTGTGTGCTTATTTTAACGTTTAGTTACCCGTTATATAACAGTTAGTTAAATTTTTTGCCGAAATCTATAATACAATACACTTCAGTCTTGCCATAAAATATGCCGAAATTAAATATCTAAAATTCTAAATAATAAAAAAAAAAAATATATATATAATAAAATATTAAAAAAAAAAAAAAAAATTTAAGAAACATTGGAATATTAATCACTTGTAATGAAAAAAAATTTAATTTTTTATATATAAACATTTTTTTAGTTATTTTTAAATTTAAAGAAAAATTGGAATATTAATCACTTGTACATAATGAAATTAAAAATTTAATTTTTTTATTTTTTTTTTTAATTATTTTTAAATTTTTTTCTGATGTACTTTTATACTTTTTTTCACATTTATAGTAATTCTTAATTTATTAAAATTCTAAATAACAAAAAAAAAACAAAAATATAAAAATATTAGAAAAATATTTGAAAAACAAAAATTTTATATTTTTTTGAATATTTATTTTTTTAAATTTTTCTTTTTAATTTATTTTTATAATATATAAATTTTTGTTTTATATAGAATTTCAATAAATTAAGAATTACTATAAATGTGAAAAACAGTTTAAAAATTTTTAAAAAGTATTTGAAAATAATTGAAAAAAAATATAAAAAATATTTTAAAAAATTTGCAGAGCAATTAAGAAAAATTATAAAAAATTAAAAAAAAGAAAAAGTAAAATTAAAAAATAAAAGAAAAATTAGAAAAAAAAGAAATATAAAAAAATTAGATTTTTTGCATTAATTTTGCTTTACAAGTGTTCCAGCAACTATTTCATTAATTAAATAAATATTAAAAAAATAGAAAATATAAAAAAATTAGATTTTTTGCATTAATTTTGCTTTACAAGTGTTCCAGCAATATTTCATGAAATAGATTAATTAAATAAATAAGCAACAACTGGCGTGTATTTGCTTTGTCAGCGCGTGGCTACTATTCGAGCGCAGCAACAATTTTGCTCATTTTTAAGTAAAAACAATTTGGAATGCGGTTGGTGTTGATATTAAGGTCTCAAAAAATTTGAGTTATGTATGGCAATAAAATTAAGTGGATATAAAAGCCTGATATACTGAAGAAATTTAATGATTTCAAATAAAAAAATATATAAAAAGAATATAAAAAAATATAAAAAAATATAAAAAAATATATTATAAAATTTTAAATAAAAGAAAATTAAAAAAATATATATTATAAAATTTTGAATAAAAAAATATCAAGCTTTTTAACAAATTAGCATAAAATTTGTTTCAAAATTAAAAAAATAAACATTATTTAAATTTTTCGGTTTTTTTTTCAGAATAAAAAAATCTTCATTAAAAAAAAGAAATATTATTCATAAAAAATTTAAATTAAAAAAAAATTAATTTTTTTTTAATTTAAAAAAAGAATTCCACACCAAAAAAAAAACACGAAAAAAAAAATATTTTTTATAAAAACCGTGAAAAATTGAAAACTTTTTATTTATTTAGTTTTTAATTGAATTTTTTAAATTTTTTTTCCAAAACTTAATTTGTTTTATTTTTTTAATATTTTTTTTTTTTAAACGTGTACAAATAATCATGAAATTAAATCGAAAATTGTAAATATTATTTTAACACACAGTAACTCAACAACCAACCGCTTCACAAAACCTCTTCAAGTGCCTCAGTGTGGACTAACATGTACTAGGCATATACGAAGCGAATAGTTACTTTAGCATATCAACTCACTACAAGTCTCCTGCTTTATTGCCTCGACACTTTGGTAAGCTTCAAACTTCAATTTCAGCAACTACTATTTTCCACCGTTGCTGCTACCCTGTTGTTGGTGCTTGCTGTCCGCCTACGCCGCAGCGCAGCTGCAACACTACCAGCACTCGCACTGTTTTATTATTGTTGTTGTTTCAAAGACTTTTGCTTTTCTGCTAAAATATTTGCCAAATTAAAAAAAATTACAATAATAACAAAAATTTTTAAATTGTGTTTATACCAATGCTTTTTATGTGTTTTTTCTTTAATTTAATTTAATTTAATATTAATTTGTTTCTCTCTTACTACGAATTAGTTATCATTAATTAATATCACATCGACTTTGTTTGTTTTTGCGTTTTTGCATCGCATTTGCTTAAAGTTTTAAGAGTTTCTTATTTGCTTTTTGATTTTTTTTTTCAAAATTTTTGTTGTATTTGTTTTTTCTCAGTTTTTGTTTTTTTTTGAAAAAAAATCGCCATTAAATGTTTTCATTGCATAGAAAAAGGAAATATTTTAAACAGTTTGTTTGTTGTTTTTTGTTGTTGTTCACGTAATACTACCATAAATACAGTGTTGGACGCTGCCAGAGGCGTCCGTTGCTTTGTTATGCTTGTTTTTTTTTTGCTCTTGTTTTTGTTGTAATTTTTTATGTTGTGGTAATTTTTTGTTTTTGTTGTTATAATTTTTGTTTTTGTTATCATAATTTTTGTTTTTATTGTTATAATTTTGTTTTTTCTTTTTTTTAATTTTTATAAATTACAAATATTAGCTTGCTTCCCCTAAACGTATGCAGTCTTCCAAAAATAGTAGCCACTAATTTCACTGCTGCTCGGCTTACTTTGTCGGCGCCTGTGCACCGTTTATGCACATGCTCGTTTGCCTTTTTTGTTTTTTGTTGTTTGTATGGTTGTATGTTTGTATGTACGCCAGCATATATGAAATTTGTCGGCAGCGTCTGCTCTTTCGACTCCTTTTAACTCCGCCGTCTGCCTGCCGCTGCTGCGTCTCTCGCCTCTATTCTAGTGCTCAGTCCAAATTAAGTGCCTGGTAACTGCATATGCAGTTGCTGTTGTTGTGTTTGTTGTTGCTGCTGTTAGTTCTATTGTTTAAGGTTGTTGCTGCTATTATTGTAATGCTCATATAAGATTTTGATTTGCTTTTCTTTTATTCCATTTTTATTGTAGTTCGTATGTACTGTTGTTGTTGCTATTGTTGCGAAATTTTTGCTTTATCTACTGTTAAGCGCAAAGAAAATCGATTGTGTTCCAAGTTTATTGCATTTTTTGGGATTTGTTGTGAAAACTTTTCGCGAATTTTGCAAATTTTGCTTTGCTTACGCACTTTCTCAATCACTGCTTGCTCGCCTCATCCGCATCCTCGCCGTTATGTAAACGTTTTAGCATTTTGCTTTTGTTATTTTTTGCCTCTTACGACTGCTTGTTTCGTGGTTTTCTTGGTGTTCAGTTAAAATAATGAAATTCGGAGGGATTGTTGAGAAAGTAAAGTATTCTCGTTATGCGTTGTTCCTGGTTTTGTTGTAGTAATTGTTTGTTGTTTACTTCTTCTTCTTTGTAGTTGTAGTTAAAGCCACGCCCATTTAATTATTAAAAACAAAAACATATATATGTATATGTGTGTGTATGTATAGCACATAAATTTGCTAATAATGCGCAATTGACCAATTTCGGTTGCCCTTCGTTCAAGGTCCTTCCATGTTGTTGTTGTGTATTTTTCGCCACATTCTTGTTGTACATTTGACGTGTGTTTGCGCGTAGGAGAATAAATGAGATCGCTGGTTGGGTTATGTATGCATACATGTGTTTAAAAAAAAAGAATAGAACTCTCCTCTCGCAAACAAACGCAGCTGGAATAAGCTGGAACAAGCCGGCGTAAGCACGCTTACGCGCACTAATCGCAGGAGTAGAGCTTGTTCTTGGTCAACGTGAAATCGGGGCTTATCAAAATGGTATTGCTGCGTGTTAGATTCCTGCAATGGAAACAAAAGATTTGTGTGAAAATATTTTCATAAAAGTTGAATAACAATTAAGAAAGCAAGAATAGGAACAAAGAAAAGTAAGAAGAAGCAGCGGCATTAAAAGTATTGCCGAAAAGGTATACATACTTGATAAACTGTGGCAACAGCGAAGTCCAGCCGCTCTTGTCCTGCTTCAGCGTAAGATACAGCTCGAAGGTGGAGACAGTACAGTCGTCCACTTTGAAAGAGGCAATGCGTCTGTTGAAGAAAACGGTTAAAACAGTGAGTAAATATGAGCAATAATATAAAGCTATTTTAATTTTTTTTTTTTTAGGTTAGGTTAGGTTAGCAGATCGCTGATAAGTGGGATCGCACTTGGACAGCTTAGAACGCCGATCCGTTGTGGTTAGGTGGGATCTCACTTGGACAGCTTAGAGCGCCGGTCCGTTGTGGTTAGGTTAGGTTAGAGATTAACAGATCGATGCTAAGTGGGTTCTCACTTGGAGTGTGATCTTACTTGGATAGCTTAGAGCCAAAATTAAGCTTAAGTTACATTTATAATATTATAAAAAAAAAAATTGTATAGCCAGCGCACTTACCTCACATTGCTCGGCTCGCATTCGAAGTCGATGTACAGCGAGCAGCCGCGCACGCCACACGGTTCCCGCTCCGAAGCCTTAATTATTTCGGCCGCTATGCGCGGCATGAGATCAAATGGCAGCGAGACTTCGGTGCAGTCCAAGTGGCGCTTCTTTGCGTCCCGCAACTCCGTCTGCACGCGCTGCGCCAGCTCATTGACCGCGGCTATGTCCACATCGGTAGTGGCGCTGCCGAAACAACTGCCCGTTGTGGGTGAGCCCGTCGGTGTGATGCCGGCCGCTACTGGTGGTTCATAGTAGAACAAATTGTTGTTGTAAGTGGCCTCCATAGCCGCTTGTTTGTTATGGGTCGGCAAAGGTGATGTTTTTTGCTTTTGCTGCGCTTGTGTGGCGCGTTTTTGTCCTTCACTATAGTATTTTTGTTGTTGTTGCTGTGCCGCTTGATAATGCTGATAATTGTTGTCGTGATGTGCCAAGTGATTGTAGTGTGGTTGGTGGTGGTGGTGATGTTGTTGGTGATTGTTGTGTTGCGCGCCACCGTAATGGTGATTGTTATAGTAGAAATGTCGCTGCTCGTGGTGATGTGCTTGTTTGTGGTGTGCCTGCTGTGGCGCCGACCAATTGCCGCCGTCTACTACGTCACCACCCGCTATAGCGTCCTCAGCGTATAGCTGCAGCGCTGGCTGCAACGCTTCGTCCTGCTGCTCCTCTTTGATCGCCTGTTGTTTATAGCTTAAGCTATGGTTGTTGCTGTTGTTGCGTTGATTGTGCACAACGTTGTCGCTGGTCGTATGATTGCCGGTTGGTAACTGTGTGGTTGTTGGTGGTGGTGGCGTTAGCGGACTCGCCCAGTCTATCGATTGAAAACGGAGAATAGAACAATTCATTAGATTTTCTTTTTCTGGCAATTGACAAGTTGTTTTGTTTATTATTCGAAATATGTGTAAATTGGAATTAAAATGAAAATATTATCGGTAGCTAGTAGGCGGCCTGCTTAAAGCCGAACGTGTGTGGTGAGAAAAACTTTCGTTACAAATTAATGGAGGAAACGATTTCAGCTGGCAGCTGCTGCTATTACATACAAACACAAACACACACATACATATATATTCATGGCATATACATACAGCGCTGTCGACAAGGCATAATTGTCGCTAAAGGCGTATGCGCTGGGAAATGTGGCGTTGCTACGAAATTTGTCATCGGAACTCGATTCCCGATTTTTCAAAGTAAGATTTCTTAAACGCTGCTACTTCCTTCACAAAACACTAATGTTCTAATCACTTATCCACTCGCTTATATGTAATTACTGCAAAAATTTCCTTCAAAATGTCAATATTCTTGTCTTTTTCGCTACCAAATTCACTTGATAAATTTTCCACGGTACTTCGAAGTCAGCATGCGCACATTATACCGGCCGGCTACTTTCTCACTTACATAGCCTATACATAGCGCTGTATATATAGTTGGTATGTAAATAAGAAACAGCTGTGCGCCAACACACAACCCATCCTCCAACATACTGTTACCGCACAGCAGAGGAGTGTGCTAAGGTCGCAGTAACAGCGCTTTTATTTACATGCCGCAAAATAAACTACGCCGCTGTAAATACACACAAAACACAATCACCTAATTATGTACAGCAGCGGCTAACAGCTGTTAGAAATAAAGTAAAAAACCAAGCAGTCAACAGCTGACATTCAGCGAAAGTGAAAACAGCAGCAGGCGCACACGACAACAACAGCTGCACATGCACATAGCACCGAACACATTGCAGCCGAACAGCTGTTAACAGCGTTTAGCAGGCGTAAACAGCGCTTAACAGCCGTTAACAACATATATCACCCTTAACAGCCGTCAACAGCATTTAGCAGACGTAAACAGAACTAGTAGTCACTAACAGCAAATAACTCCCTTAACAGTGTTTAACAGCCTGCAGTAGTGCTTAAAAGTCATTAACAGCATTTAACAGTCGTAAGCAGTATTCAACAGTTTGCTGTAAAATAGTTACATTTGCAGCGACTAATGCTCTGATGAGAGCGCATTTATCTTAACAGCGCGTCAAGCGCAGGCGCTGCAATTACACACATGTATACATATACAAAACTCTGAGCAAAAGCAAACCTACAGCTAGTGCAGGCTAACAGCTGTTTACACAAAACAGCTGACTTTTCTGTTTATACAACAAGTGCAATGCGTCAGTGTGAGTGGGGTATGCACGTCAAATATATATATGCGTACGCTTGTGCGCTATAACAGTGGGCATGCGACGAAATCACCTGGCAACTCAGCTGGAAATCAGCCGTTCTTTCTTGGTTGGCGTGTCGTCGACGTGCTTGCGTGACATTTGCTCGTTTGCTTTAACATTTATATACTCGCTCGTTCCAACATTTGCTTGTAGCTGCACATACTCAGCGCCATGTAAGTGCTTGTGTGTAGTGTATGTGTAATAACATAGCTATGTAAGTGTGCTTGTGTAAATATTGAAAGTGAAGATGAGCGAGCACTTATATTAAATGCTAACTCACATTCGCTCGCACGCACACTCAGCCATATGTAGTGAATGCATTTTACATAGAGCTATACGTACGAATGTATGTATGTATGTAGGTATGTGTGTCACAGTACGTGTTATTTAAGTTTGAGGGTTAGGTAACTTGTGCATAGTGACAGAGTGGCTCGCATGGGTTGAGAGTGGGTGGTTTGCAAACTAGTTCGGAGATTGCTTATTTTAGGAGAGCACTAGTCGGTGAAGAAATTGGGAATGAATAAGTGAAATAAATACATGCTATAGTAAATGTGTGCATATTTAACGAATAAAATTATGTTTTTAGTTGATTAGTTGATATTTATAGCGCAAATTAATGCGTTTTTTCTTTTTACTTTTAGCTATAAAACCGATTTATTCAAACAAATATTGCTTGTCATGGAAATATGAACAATGCAAGAAATTTCACTGCCGAACACGTACATTTTGTACGCAAATGCAAATGTAGTTGAGTATGTACATATTTATGTACCGTATTTACATATGTACATATGTATGATATGTAAATACTTATTGAGCAGTTGGCAACAACATCAATTTTTGCTTTAGCTGCATTAGAAAAATTATAGCAACGGAAAACTTTGACAAATATCGCATGAATGAAAAGTAAACTGAAGCAATCGAAAGCTAGGCACCGCAAGTTCATTGCGCTAACTTATTAGATATTATATATATGTACAGCAACAAATAAGCAGTATTGTTGTTCATGTACTTCTGCTATTGTAAAATATATTGCATATTTATGTATATATGTACATAAGAAGAACTAATTGACAATGGATGATTGGATGGTGACATGAAAAGTTTTCCATAAAGAAACTTGCTTTTGAACGTTTAGTTTGTATGGCAGCTATGTGTTATAGTTGTCCGATCTGAAAAATTTCTTCCGTGATTGTGGCAATACTTTCGATAATAATCCACGTTAAATTTCGTGAGAATATCTCGTTAAATAAAAAGTTTTTCATACAAGCACCTGATTTTGGTCGTTCAATTTGTATGACAGCTATATACTATAGTGGTCGGATCTAAACAATTTCTAAGAATATTGTAGCATTATTAGATCTAATAGTTCTAGCCAAATTTCGTGAGAATATCTCGTCAAATAAAAAAGTTGTCCATACAAGAACTTGATTTTGAACGTTCAGTTTGTATGGCAGCTATATGCTGTATTGATCCGATTTAAAAAATTTCTTCAGAGATTGTGCCATTGCCTTAACCAATAATGCCATCCAAATTTTGCATACATATCTGAACAAATAAAAAAGTTGTCCATATAGGGACATGTTTTTGAACGTTCAGTTTGTATTACAGCTATAGGCTATAGTGGTCCGATCTGCATAATTTCTTCGGGTATTGTAGCGTTACTAGATGTAATAGTCCATGCCAAGTTTCGTGAGGATATCTTGGTAAATAAAAAAGTTTTTCATACAAGAACTTGATTTTGAGCGTTCAGTTTGTGTGGCATCTATTTGTATAAATGCTATATTGGCTCGATCTGCATAATTTCTTCGATTGTTGTAGCATTGCTTTAGATAATAATTCATGCAAAATTTTTTGAAGATATGACAAAGTTGTCCTGTCATATTCGCTTTATTGTATAGTAAATGTTGTTGTAATTTATTGTAACCCTGTTTGTTGCCACAGGGCTATTTGCCATACTCTGTCTTCTTTTGGTTGCTATTCTTTCCGTTTAACTGCGTTAATTACGAGTATTAATAGCCGCTGGTTCGCTTAGTAAATATGTGTGTATTTGTGCATATCTGTGCTTTGACTATTATACATAAGTATACCGTTTGCCCAGCGACTCCTGCCACTGGAACGCCACTTACAAGCGCATCCATGTTTGAGCTTTTTCATATTGCACAGGAGTATGCTGATAGCTATGCGCCTCTCCTCCAGCTGCCGGCGAAATCTACAGCTTTGTAATGTTTGCTTTGTTTTGCATACATACATTTGTACATACATACATACATATGTATGTACATACAAGTATGTAAAAGGTATGTATGCGATATTGCTTCATATGCGCTTAAATGCAGTTTAGCTCATTGCAGTTCGTTCACTTGTATTGGCAATAAGCCTAAGCAACTATTTACAACGACGGCGACAACAATAACAACTACAAAGCGATGTGCCACAACAAGCACAGTAACGAGTGTTTCAAAAGCGCTAGCAGGTTCGTTAGCAACAGTCGTTAAAATATGACGCTAATGTTGAAAAGCAAAAAAAGAAGAAGAAGCAGCAGCAGCGAAAACAACAACAAACAATTTGCACCGTATTAGGAACAGCTAGCTCATATGCATGTACGGCTGTATGATTTCATGCAGCGCTTTGTGGCAATGGGCTTTTATGGGCGACAATAGCAACAAATGTGCAAACAATAAGCAACAACATGTCGAGCAGACAAACTGACAAGCTGACGAGCGGGCGGATAAGCGAGTTGGCGCACACACGGCGAGATTTATAATACATTCTGTGCGGTTCCACAAGGCGAAGGTGAAATTTCATTAGACACAGCGGCGGTGCGCTTTGTGTTCGAGTTGTTGTTGTTCTTGTTGTTGCTGCCGCTGTTTTTACAGCAAATTTCTTTTGTGTGCCATATTTTGTTATTTTTCCTGTTTTAATTGCCAACACACGTTCAGCGCAAAAGAAGAATTAAATAATGAAGATATATATATATGTACATAGACGTCGATATACATATGTATGTATATACATAAGTATATACTTAGTAGACAATGCTTATACATATGTAAATGTCAGCGGGTGGTGGCGCAAGACTTGGCAAGAGTCAGACTAGCCACAGCTGTGCGCCAACAATGTGACACAAGCGCGCTGTTTGTTGTTATTATTGTTGTATACGCTTGACAAAAGCAAAATTGCACATGACTGCGACACATACATGCACCCATGTGTACATAAAAAAGACTTAGACAAATATAATATAAAATGTCAGTGGGAGCGCAATGATGATATGTCAGCAAGTATGGCGTAGCAACAACAAAACAAACACCAAATAAATAAATAAATAAACAACAATAAAAATAGCAAACAGCTCGCATTAAACAGAAAAATGTGTAAATGATTATTGCATCATGGCGCGCCTACACGCGCGACATACAGTGGTGCATTTTCGCGTGGAGATTTTTCAAATTTTTGCTGAGCTTTTGTAGCAGGTTGGAATAGATGAATGAAAGAAAATATAAATAAAAATTAAAAAAAAATTCAAAGGTCGGGATATTTACCTGCTAAACTGCGCAAGGTTGTCGATTCATCCATTCAACAGAATGCTTTCTTTGATAGAAAGTCAGAAAGTTAGCCCTTGACCGTCTTCTGGCAGCCAGAGAAGCAGTGTCTGACACTGTAAATGGAAGGGTTAGATGTAATAAAGTGCCAAAGCTGAATTTCAAAGCTAATAATTATTACGATATGATTAACTTGAAGACCTTGACTGTTCCACCAGTTCTTTGTTCAGTTTCTAACGAAGAACTCATAAAAGTTCTGTCGGGAGACACTGCAGAGGTATGGAAATTTAGTGAATTCCCCTCTCACACGTGGCAGTCGAGAAAACCCCGTCAAACTGGTGACAGAGGCATCTTTTAAAGTTATTGGCCCAATTTGTGATCGTTTTATACGCTCTACACTGAAATCTAGGCAACAAGTGCCAAAGTTTAGTACAAAATCTGATTTTATCAATAAATTTGACACAGATTCAGACTAAAACAAGCCTGACATATGGTTGGTTGGTTGGGTTGGACTTGGGAGGAACCCGAAGAGCAGCCATCTCTCACGCGGTGGGTTCTGGGTGACCAATAAAGGTTAGCTGAGAGCTGCAACAATTTTCACCTTGCGCTGCGGTGGCCGCATATTTGCTCGTATCTCGGGAACGGTTCGTTCTACGGCCATAATCACATTCGCCACCATTTCGGTAGCAAATGACGTGACAAATAACTTTCACGATTTTAGACGAATTTCCGAAATTTAAAGGCCGGAGTTGGGGTTGAAGATGTGAGCTGATCTCAAAACAAAAAGTTGCATTGGAATCAGGAAGTACTAAGGCAACTTTTCCGCACTATTAGAAATCCCGAATCGAAAAAAGTCCGGAATCGACCCACCCTAACAAGCACTCATTTTGTTCGTTCAGTTTGTATGGCAGCTATATGCTATAGTGGTCCGATAAAAAATATTTCTTGGTGATTATAGCCATGCTTTAGAAAATAATTCATGCTAAATTTCGTGAAGATATCTCGTTAACTAAAAAAGTTTGTCATACAAGGACGTGATTTTATCGTTCAGTTTGTATGGCAGCTATATGCTATAGTGGTCCGATTTAAAAAATTTCTTCAAATATTTTAACATTGTTTTAGAAAATAATCTGAGCTAAATTTCGTGAAAATATCTCGATAAATAAAAATGTTTTCCATACAAGCACTCGATTTTGTTCGTTCAGTTTGTATGGCAGCTATATGCTATAGTGGTTCGATAAAAAATACTCTTGGTGATTATAGCCTGCTTTAGAAATTTAAGTAAAGGGCTAAATTTCCGTGGATCATTTCGTTTACTAAAAAAGTTTGCATAAAATTCGATTTTTTCGAAGTTTGAATGGCATGCATTGCAGTAATGTTCGAACCAACGTTCCGACGAAGAGCGGCTCTGATGAAAAATGGGCTTTCAAAAGATCGCTGGCTATTAACCTAAAGGTGCAAATCGCGTCTATAGGTACAGACGGTTGGACATTGTTAAAGTTCGAGTTGTACGAGTTGTGAGTAAGTCCAGGTTCTGCTAGACTCAAGTTTATGTAGACTTCAACCATTGTTCAGACGGCACATGGATAACGTTACATAGATGTTAAATTTTTTTTGTTTTATTTTTCAGTAGACATTTTTGGCAGCTTTTTTCACAGTGCCGAAACACTGGAAGCTCCAACGTGCGCTTTGCAACAAGCACTTCAAACAACAAGCGAGTGAGGCACGCGAACACTCAAAATACCAAAAAAAAAAAATCAAAAAAAAGCAAAAACATTACAAAAATAAAAACAAATTTCGCTAAAAGCGAGTCAGTTTGTTAGTCAACCCAAAGCTTTGTAAGTGTGTGTGTGGCGCGTGGGTGTGCTAGTCGATTTGCATACATATAGACAGTTTGCTTGTTTTTGTGCAATTTTTGCCATACTTTTTGGCACAGAACGCAACAAAGTTGGACGTGGTGACTATCGACGTGTGTATGTATGTATGTGTGAGTGTGCCGGTGGTAGGCGGCGTTCAAAGCGCTTGCTTGCGAGCTTAATTACAAAATTTCCAAAGCTAATTCAACAACGCGAAAGTTGCCAACAACAAGCAACAAAGCAAAAAATAAATAATAAAAAAGCAACAACGACAACTAATAAAACAAAGCAACGAACGAAAGCAAAAAAAAAAAAACAACAACTGCAATTTCAAATGCGCGTGAATGTGTGCCGAACAAGAAAAGTTTGACAAAAACTCAATAGTTAATTGGGCTGGCGGGCGCGCTGCTGGGCTTGTACTGGCAGGCGGCAGCAGCTGCGCGGCACAACAATGCAGTGGGTCGACACATACAGCTGCACTGACGCGCACCGCACCGCGCCACTCGGCAACGAGGCGAATTCAAAGGATTGAAAGGACAACGACAAGCGCGATGACGCAAAACACAGCAGCGGCGCGGAGGCAGCTGGCAGGCATGTAAGTGTGCGCGTAGAAGCGTTTGTATGCAAATGTCCTTCAGACGACACATCCTTTTTTCTTTGGTTTTCGGTGAATGCGTACACTCGGCAATAAAGTGTGTAATTTATGCGGGCAACAGCATGTACACGTACGACTGTCATACATACATATATGTACGTATGTATGTGTGTGTGGTTGCAAGTAAGAATGTCGACTAAAAAAAAGTTACAGGAAAAAACTGAGTAGCGACTTCAAAGCGTACGTGTGTGCGCGGCAGGGGGAATGGGTAACCAGTTGGCGTGGACGCAGTCAGACATGAAATTAAATTGACTGCAATTTTCAAAACCGCAAAAACCGGACGAAAGCCCCGCGCCGGGTGTGAGCTGATGAGGCGCTAGAGGTGGCAAAGGACTCGGAGACATACAAACATGTAAAGTAACTGTTTGGTAGTGAAGATGAGACTCGCAGGCAGTCAGCTGATAGCGCGCTAAAGTAGACACGAGCAGCGCGCGGGGGCCAACTGGCAACGGTGAAGCCTCCAATCAATGTGCCACCGCCGCGCGCGTTGCTCTGGCACTTCTTTTTTCATATCAATTGAGCGGCGGCGATCAGTTGTAGCCAACGAAGCCCGGCAATTGCTATGTTGAACCACAATTTGTTGGCGGCGACTGGACGTACGGGCACATACCGGCGGTTAGAGCTGCAAAGCGACACTTAGACGCGCCCCCTTCGACACGCGCTCGGGTTAAAGCGCCACAATTGACACAGACGCCGACAAACCCCCCACACCCCTTGTGTTGACTGCGCGCTGTGCCGTTAGCAAGTCTGAAAGAGCCATTGAAGCAAGCGCGACACTGTATAGCCAGTGCGCCTCTATATAGCCAGTGCTCCACTCCGCGCGCTACCTGCTTCATGGCCATCGTGCCACAAACTTTTCCCTCTTCTCCACTCGGTGTGGATTTCAATTGCCAACAGCTTGTTTTTTGTTGCTCCACCTTCACTGCGCGCTCCACTTGCCTGTGTCTGTGTGCTGTCGCCAGCACTCAGCTGGTTTGCACAGCCTTGCGGCGCTTCCCTTTTATCCTGCTGCTTTTTATCAATTCACTTTGGCTTCCTTTTTCCATTTGCCGCTCACTTTTCACGAAAGTTGCCTTTTGTGTGTGCGCGCCACTCGACTACACTCGGCTCGACACTAGAATTTAGGTGTGTAGAACTACAAGCACCGACACACACACACACACAGGCGCAAAGTCGTAGTCACACACCGCAGCAGTGCTGGCGAATCTGTCCCGAGCTCGCCCAAGTGACAGGATTAACAGGAAGTTGCATAATCCCTGGAGCGTCATGTCATACTTGTTTGGCCAGCGACTTTATAATGCCAACGCTGGCGCATACGATTGCGCTGCAAAGCCACACAAGGCGATTACTACACACAGGCAAGCAGCGGCGCTGCATGTGCGGTGGTGGAGCGTATTTCGGTTACTAAGTGCCTCAAAAGGCCGCAGCTCACTAGTTGGCTGTATAATCCAATGGAGTCACACTCACACACACACACACATACATACAAGCTGAAGCTTAACAATTCTGCATTTTTGATTTAGTTTTAGACTTTTTTGGCGTTTTTGGTGGATTTGCGGTTATTTTTTTGCTTTTGCTCTGTGCTTCCTTTCGGAGGTGTGGTTGATTAAATTTTAAAATTCATTCAGTTTGTCAGTGGTGCGGCGTGCGCTGGGTATTTGCGGGAGTTATTACAATACCTCCAAGTGCACACACACACTCATACATGAACATATATTCTGGCATATATATAGCTTTGCATAAGCTGAAAAGTGTATTTTGCCATAAAGTTTGAAAGCCACACATTTATATTTCTGGGCTTTCCTTTTTCGCCTGTGCCTGTACCTCGCTTGTGTGGAATTTTGTGAATTTTTAATAAATTTAGTGGAAGTGGTGCAAATTCAAGGCGTTAGTACTGTTCGTCATATAAAGACTGTAGTATATTTTTTGTGCGTTGGCAATGCTGTTCATGTTTGCCTTAGGGTTGTTGGACTTGTTTTTTTGAAAAAGTCAATTAATGCAATATTTTGCCTACAAAAAATATTGTCAATGCAAAAAGCTTCGATTGAGAGTATGAATTTAATTTAGCTATATTCAAAATAAAAAAAAGCACAATTTCGCTTTCAGGTTTATATCCTTTTTACCACAGAAAAAAAAATAAATAAAATTGAAAACAAAAAACTTAAATTAATTAAAGGCTAGAAAAGTTGTAATATGATAAAAAAAAACAAAACCTAAATTAAAAAAAAAAAATTAAAAAACAAAATTAAAAAAAAAGTTAAAAAAAAATTAATTAAAAAAAATTAAAAAATTAAAAAAATAAAATTAAAAAATTTAATTAAAGAATGTTAAAATAATTTTAAATTTTCTAAAATTTAAAAATATTTGTTTTTGCTTTCTAATTTTTTTCAACAAATTTTTTAAATTATAGCAAAATTTTATGAAAAATTTAAATTTTTTTAATTATAAATATATTTATATTTATACAAAATTTTTAAAATTGAAATTTAAAAAAAATAATTAGAATTTAAAAAAGAAATATTATTATAAAAAAAATTAAAATATTGTATTAAAAATTAATTTTTTTTTAATATTAAACATTTATAATTAAAAAAATTAAAAATTCATTTTTTTCTTTGTATGTTACATATTAATTTTTAAAATTTGAATTTCAGAAATTAAAATTTAGAAAAAAACTAATTACAATTAAAAAAATAATATATATAAAAAATATTAAAAATTAAAAAAAATTTAATTAAAAAAATGAATTAAAAAAATATAATTAAAAAAATTAATTAAAAAAATATAATTAAAAAAATTTATTTATATAAAAAATAAAAAAAAAATAATTTTTAATTCTCTTATATAAAACTGACATCTGGGCTGCTGCAAACGCATAATTTGTTCTAGTTTTATTTTTTATTGCTTTTTCTTTCATAACTGGCAAACGCTGCAAACGCATAATGCATAATTTGAAACTAGTTTTTATTTTTTATTGCTTTTCTTTCATAATTTTTAAGTTTTTTTTTTTAATTTTTTAGAAAAAAGTTTCTCAAGTTTTAATAAAAAAATATGCAGAAAAAAATAGTTTTGCTTTCGGTTTTTTTAATTTTTTTATTTTTTGTAATCTTTTTTAATTTTGTTAATTTTTTTAATTATTTCGTAATTTAATTTCTTTGTAAATTTATATTAATTAATAAAAAACTTTTTTGCGCTACTTTTATCTCATAACATACATTTTCCTGTTTTATTTTATTTAAAAAAATTTTTTGTATGTAAAAACTTTTTTTCAAATTACAATTTTTTTGTTTTAATTTTGTTAATTTTTAATTTTTTGTAGTTTTTAATTTTTTTAAATTTATATTAATTTTTTATTAAAAAAATTTTTAGGCTACTTTTGTGTCATAATAATAAAGTTTTATTTAATTTTTGATTTAAAATTGCTTAAAAAACATTTTTTCCAATTACATTTTGTTAATTTTTTTTAATTTTTTAATTTATTTTTTTATTTATATTTTAATATACTTTTTTTCAAAGAAAACTTTTTTGTGCTATTTTTTTGTAATATCTTCCACTTTTATTTTATTTATTGATTTAATAATTCGCAAAAAAAAAATTTTTATTACTAATTTTTTATATAATTTCTTTTTAATTTTGTTAATTTTTTTTTGGAATTTTTTAAAATTTATATTAAGTTTTATCTATTAAAATTGATATTTAAAGGAAATTTTTCTTCCCATAGTTTTAGTTTCTGTAATGCTTCTTTTAATTAAAAAAAATTTTGTCTCATATTAGTATATGAAGAATGTGTGATTTCATTAAAAAAAAAGTTTCTTATGCCATAATAAATTTACCTTCAGTATATATTTTGAAATTTTTTATTTTCTTTGTGTTTGGAATTTCTAACGAAATTTTCACCTTCATCAATTCAAAGCTTCTACTCATATAAAAATGTAAATAGAAGAGTATATAATTTATTTACATTTACTTCTATATTGCTTTAAAATTGTCTTTAATTCATAGAAAAGGCGTTTTTCTGCTAAATCTTCTCGACAAGAGAATAAATTTTCACCTAAAATAATTTCCCAGAAGGACCAAAGCGTGTGATTTACATACAGTAAAACTAGCTAAAGATATACACGTACATACAAATGTGTGTATATTTGTTTATTTATTTTCAATAAATTAATCAACACAGCACTACTCAAAATTTCAGATTTTTATTTAAGCGAAAACGCTCATAATATTGAAAAATTCCGCGAAATACCGCAAATAGCGCCACAATGCGTCGAGTCTTCTGAGCGCCCGTATGAGTTGTTACCATTGGTAGTTCAAATAGCGTAACGCGTGGCTGCTGTGCTGCCAAGCATTGTGTTCGTCTAAACAAATAGCTAATAAAAGCATGAATTTGCGGGAAATTTTTAATTGCGCTGGAGTGTCTGCGCCTATGTGCGTCTGTGTGTATGTGAAAATTCGTTTCCCAAAAACTCGCTTTCAACGTTTAAAAGCGCTTCCTCGCACAGAGGGTTTCCTTTTTAAAAGTATAAAATTTACAAAAAAAAAAAAACACTTTATACACATCCGATAATAATCTGTTGCGAGTTATTGCTCGACGGCGCGATTCGCACATGGCAACTGGTTAAAAAGGCCTAACAAAAATATTTCCCCCAAAGAAAAATGAAAATTTATGAAGCTGTCTGCTGTTTTGCAGCAACTTTTTATAAGCATTTTCCGTTTTGTGCGCTTGGAGGCAAACAAGGAATTCCCCGAAGCGTTGCTAGGCGGCCAATATAATAGTCTAAACAATTAATTGATTAACATCTTTTATTTACAGAATTTGCTGGCAGCAATTAGCGAACAGAACAAAGCGGCAGTGGCAAAGTTTTTTTTTATTTTCATCGTGTGATTAGCGTTTTTAGCACTTTTTGAACCATTTTTTTATAATTATTTTATTTGTTTGTGTCAGTGTTTAACACAGGCAAAAGTTATTAGAAATAAAAAAATGTTTTTTCATTTTAATTAATTAAAAAATTAAAAATTTTAATAAAAAAAAACACGAAAAATTAAAAAAAAATGTAATTAATTTTATAATTTAAGGATATGAATTAAAAAATTGTAATTAAACAAAATTAAAAATGTAATAATTAAAAAAATTTAAAAAAAATTAAAAAAAACTTAATTGAAAAATTAAACTTTAAAAATTAAAAAGAAATATACAATTAAATAAATAAATATGAATTAAAAAATTTAACTAAACAAAATTAAAAATTTAATAATTAAAAAATTAAAACAAAATAAAATAATAAAATTATTACTTAAAAAAATTAAGAATTTTAATTAAAGAAAAATTAACAATTAAAATAACATATATGTATTATATTTTGTAATTAATTTATTAAATTAATACATATATGTACATATTTCGATATGTTTATATGAATTAAAAAATTTAATTAATCAAATTTAAAATTTAATAATTATAAAAATAAAAAAATTAATAAGCAAATTAAAAATTTAATAATTAAAAAAATAAAAAAATTTAATTAAAAATTAAAAAAAAAATAAAAATTTGAATTGAAAAAATTAAAAAAAAACATTAAAAAAATATATTTTTTTTTGTAATTAAATTTAATAAGTTTAATTTTTTTTATTTTTTGTTACTATTTTCATAAGCAAATATGTATGTATGTATGTATGTATATGCATTAAAAAATTTAATTAAACAATATTAAAAATTTTAGAATTAAGATAATTTAAAAAAAATTAAAAAAATTAAAAAAAAAATTAAAAACTTTTACTGAACATTGAAACAAAAGCACTAAAAAATAAACAATTAATTTTTAAATTAAATATTGTTTCGTTAATTTTTTTTTTTTGAAATTTTCCATACGGTCATATACGCATACATATACATATGTAAAAGCATACATTATATTTATAAGAACAATTTTTATATGCCCGTTTGCCGTTGCGCAACATTGCATGTGCGCTTTTGTTCTAAGTGGCGCTCAAATTTCACCAAAAATTCTATCCAGTTCGGAAGCTAACCGAATTTCACTCGCCGCTGACAAAAGGTTAAAGCAGAAAAAATACAAGAAAAAAATAAATAAATCGCGGTATTGTCTGAAACAATGAAATAGAATATTGTCAAAGAGAAAAACATATTATTTCACAATCACACACACAAACACAGCGCGCAAAGCCAAGCCAAGCAGCTGTAGCGCTGAGCTAAGCAGTGCGTGGCCGCGCGGTGTGGTGCGGTGCAGCATGGAGTGTCATGTGTGAAGTGGTGGTCATATATCATTTTCATTTAATGGGCGCTTCGCAGCTGAAGCCGTTCTGACCCTGAAATTTGAAGACTCTATTGTGTGAGCACACACACGCACACACAAACACAAACGCATACTACTGTCCAATATGCAGCCATAAAAAATATGTGTTTGTGATAATTCAAATAAACTGAAAGGCGAAAACAAGTTCGTCGCCTCAGTGCAGGCGACCAAAGGGGAGTGGTGCCTACTGTGTTGAGCAGGCAGAAAGGCTGAAATTTTGAACTCAAAAAATAAAGGCAACTAAAAAGTCATTTAGTCCACTTTGGTGGCGTAACAGCGGCGGGTTTAACACAATGAGTGGTCGTACATTAGTGGATGGAAAATTCAAAAGACACGCACATACATGCCTTCATACATACATACATACATATGTAGCTGTGTATGTGTGCGCCTATAAGCCTGTGCATATGCAACTACTCAGTGAAATAAATTATATGCATATGTGCTTAGCATATTTCTTGATTTGCTTGTGTATATGTGTGTATGTGTGCTTGGCTATGGTGTCGCCGTTAATCAACCGAAAAATAATATTAATGCAAACAGCTTGTTAGTTGCAAATTGACTACACTCCACTTCATGAAAAAATCATTACAAAATCCAAGCATGTAATTAATACAGAAAAAACAACAACAACAACAGAAATCATTCTGAGTGGATTAACCGCTTTTTAGCACATTTCTGCTGCTGCTGGCTGAAGCGCTGATATTATTAATATTGTTATTGTTATTAGATTTACTTGATGAATTGCATATCTACGATTTTTTGAAGCATTTTTCTATATATAAATACAGTTTTTTTATTTATTTTATTATTTCGCCTCACGTTGAATTTATGTAGTTGATGTATTTTGTTTTTGTTTTTTTTTTTAAGTTTGATAGTTTTTAGTAAAATTTCAATAATTTATATAAAGAAAATTTAATTTCTTTACAATTTTTTCGTTCACGCTAAATTTTAAAAATTTTATTATGACTATTTTTTTTTTTTTTTTTTGAATATTTTGGAAAAGAAAAAATTTTTTATGTAAATTTTCCATTTTTTTTAAGAAAATATAATAAAAAGTTGCAACCGCTAAATTTTTAACTTTTTTTACATATTGTTTTCTAAAAATTAGGTTTTTGAATATTTTTTTTTTATCAAAAATAAGTTTATTCCAATTTTTTCGCTCACGATAAATTTTAAAATTTTTATAATAATTTTTTTTCACAAAAATTAAGTTTTTGAATAATTTTTTGCCATATTTTATAAAACAAAATTTAATTTTTATGAAATTTTTTCTCTCACGATAAATTTTAAAATTTTTACAATAATTTTTTCCCCCCAAAAATTAAGTTTTTGAATAAGTTTTTGCAATATTTTATAAAAAAATTAAGTTTTATTGATATTTGGTTTTTCAAAAAGTCAAGTTTTTGAATACATTTTTAAAGAAATCAAATTTTTTACCTATTTCCTTGTCACTCGTTGAACTTCAATACTTTTATATTAATTATATATGTATATTATAATATATATTTTTTTAATATTAAGTTTTGTTTTTAATTATTTTTAGTTTTTTATTAACAGTTGTAATATTTTATTGAAAAAAAAATTAATTTTTGAACATTTATGTCGTCACGAAGTGAATTTCAATAATTTTATAATACTTTTTTTTCAATACTAAGTTTTTTAAATATTTTTCCGCTCACGTTAAATTTTCAGATTTTTATAATAATTTCAATACTAAGTATTTTTTAAATCATTTATCATTTAGGATTTTTTATTAACATTTGTAATATTTTATTGAAAAAAAATCCAATTTTTGAAGAATTACTGCATCTCACACAAATTTCAAGACTTTTATATTAATAACTATATTTTTTCAATATTAATTTTTTTATTTATTTATTTTTTTTTTTGATGAAATTTTCAACATTTTTTTGAAAGAAAATTTAATTTTTATAAAATTTTAAAATTTTTATTAAACTATTTTTTACGTATATTTAGGTTTTGAATTTTTTTTTTATAAAAAACCGCAACTTTTTAAAGAATTTAAAGAATTAAATTTAATGTTTTAACTATTATCTCTTTATACTTGAATTTCGATATTATTATATTTATTATTATTATTTTTTTTTTTTCAATTAAAAAATCTGTTATTTTTCATACAATTTTGACCCTTCGTACGAAAAAAAATAATCCCTCCATTCAAATTATTAATTTTTACCTAAAATTTCGTTAAAAGAAAACATAAAAAAACCAACAACAACCGATTACCGCTAATAGCGGTTGTAATGTAATTGCTGAAGAAAAAATAATGAAATAATTACATATGTATTGAGCATAAACTGTGTCATTGACCGGATGCAATTAGTTTCGAAAATTGCTTAATTTGTTTAATAAACAATAACTCAAGCGGCCAAGGCAAAAAATGCAAATTAATGCTTAATTATTGTATTTAAATAATTTTATGACAAAAGGTGTTTGTTTAAACAAAATATTACACGCTCGAACGAGGCAAATCAGTCTAATACAGCAAGTGTGAAAATGACTTAATTTAATTATTACTCGCATTTTAGCATTTTCTGCGAGCAATAATCGCTGACTTGGAAACAAAAAATAAGCATTGATTTAATTGACAACTGAAACTAAATTATTGTGTTAACTGAATGAGAATGTGTGAAAAATTTTCAGCATTTCATTGACTGCGGTTGCAGCGAAGCTGGAATACCATTTGACAAATTAAGAAATTGCCATACAAACAATTGATTTTAAACGTTCAGTTTGTATGGCAGCTACATGTTATAGTTGTCCGATCTGAACAATTTTTTTGGAGATTGTAGGGTTGCTTTGGGCATTAATTCGAGCAAATTTTCGTGAAGATAGCTCTTCAAATAAAAAACTTTTCCATACAAGGGCTTAATTTTGAACGGTCAGTTTGTATGGCAGCTATATGTTATAGTTATCCGATCTAAAAAAATTCTTTGGAAATTGTAGGGCTACTTGGAACAATATTTCTAGCCAAATATTGTGAAGATAGCTCTTTAAATAAAAAACTTTTCAATACAAGGACTTAATATTGAACATTCAATTTGTATGACAGCTATACGCTATAGTTGTCCGATCTAAATCATTTCTGAGTATATTATACTGTTGCTTCAAAAAATGCTTGGAGCCGAATTTCGTAAAGATATATTTTCAAATAAAAAAGTTTTCCTTACAAGTACTTGATTTTGACTAATCAGTTTGTATGACAGCTATATGCTATAGTGATCAGATAATGGCGGCTCCGACAAATGAGCAGCTGCTTCGGAGGTGGTGAACATCTACCAAATCTCAGATCGATATCACAAAGACTACTAATGAAAAAACGGAAGAAAGCTGCCAATAACACATAATTTTCAAAAAGTTGCATTTTCCATACCAAGCTCAGCGAAAATTCATACGAATCAGACGCATATTACACAACTCGCTGTAAGTGCATTATATTTCGCTTTACACACACAAAGACAATTTGAGTTTGGGTATATATTCCCACACTTTTCACTAATTTCAAAAAGACCTTAAATAACAAAAACTACGAAACTTTGAGATTATGGAAAACAGCTTGCTGCCAATTCCTAAAACTCGTTTTACCACAATTTGCAATTCACACGACTTCATTTCAACATTTAGAATTTAAAAATTTTCTTTAAACATGAAATATTTATAAAATTTTCGACACTCACCTTTAACTTTGCTTGAACCGATGACACCGAATTGTCCCTGATATTGATTTTGTACTGAGAGCACTTCCATTTTCTGGCGCAACTCCTCGAAGACTTGATCGATATGGATCAAATCGTTGGCGTGCCGCTCCAGCTCGGCGTCCAATTCGAACTGTGACTCGCACTCAACTTGCGCGTACTCGCGTTCAGCGCCAGCCAGCGTTAATTGCGCCAGCTCCGCCGTGTCGCCGTTGCGCGCAGCCTCAACTCGCTCAATTTCAGCCTCGCTGTCGTCGTCAATGTCACTGCCGGCGCACGCGTTAATAATGCCGTTACTACCGAGCACGGCTTCAGCTTCCACTTCCACTTCCTCTTCGACTTCACTTTCAGACGCGCCTTTAGCCTGCGCTGCTCCAACACGCGCTCCTGGCTGCTGTTTGGCGGCAACACTTTCGGCACGGCGTTGTGCAACAGCCGCTGCCTGCAAGTACGCGCTACGCTGCTGATCGACGGTGGTCGCCTCGACGGCTGCCTCCGTGACCGGACTGGGCGGCGGTATGTCGACGGCCGCGCTGACGGCGCTGGCGCTGCTAACAAGCGCCAAGAGCTGTTTAATGCTTGTGGTGGGTGTGTTGCTACTGCTGCTGCTGGTGTTGTTGACTGGCTGTGTGGCGCCTGTGTGTTCGTGTTGGCTGTCGCTACCGGCCGCTCCTGCTCCTGCTGCTGTTGTGGTTGCAGTGCCCGTGGCTGCTGCTGTGTTTGTGTGGTTGTGGTAGCGTGTTGTTGTAGTGTTGCCAATTTTAATGTTGTTGGCGCTGCAGTTGACTGCAGCGTACGTGTGGAGTTGGAAAATTATTATTATTTATTTGATTTTTTTGTTTGCTTTTGAGCGTCGCGTATGCGCGTGTGTTTTTGGTGTTGTCGTGTGGTTTTTAAATTTACTGCTTAGTTATAATGTATGATTTCTTACTACTTCAATTAAATTACGCTTAGAGAAATGCACTTTAATCACAAAAATTGTTTTCGTTTTCTTTTTTTTCTTATTAATTTTTTGAATTAAAATTAAAGACACACAGTTGTTTTAAGAAAGCAAACACAAAACGGCACAGATTTGGACACACTGTCGGCCTGCCTTAAACTCACTCGCGTTCTGCCTAACTTTAAATGCACTTCAATCTCACGCTAGCCGACACATGCTGAAGTGCGTTTCGAAAACCGTTCTGCTGTTCTGCGGCGTTGTCTTATTAAGTTTCACTTTAGTTAAACGCGTTTATTATTTAATTAACAATTATTAAACATTAATGATAATTTATTGTGTCTATTAGTAGATTTTTAAAATTTTTTTATGCTTTACTTAACAAAAACGTAATTGGAAAATAACAACTAAGTTCAATTTGTAATTGTCTTTGCTTCTTTTGTCGTCGCCACACGCTTCAATTTGTTATTCTAAGTTTTGTTTTTTGTTTGTTTTGTTGCTTTTGCATTAGTTTGTGTGTTTTATTAAAACGGTTTTAACGCTACTTTTGCATTACTTTGTAATTTGTTTGTTGTGTTTGTTGATTATTTGTATTTATTATGCTTGTTTAAAAAGGCGTTAAAAAAGGAGTAGTTGTGTACTAGTACCACCGCTGCGTCCTATTACTTTTAACTGCATTTCCTTTTACACTAATTAATTTGTTAGCTTATTATGTGCGGTTGCTTTGTAAATAACTGATTGAAGGCATACGCAATCTTATTTTCACGCAAGCAATTTTTCTTCTCGCCTGCAGTACGCCTGTTAAATATTTGCCTCGAATTTTTTGCTCGCCTCGTAATACGCATTAATTTTTGCTTCCTCGAAATTTTGTTGCATTAAATTTAATTTACATTTTGGCGTATTTTGTTGCACGCACACACGTATATTTTCATTAATAATGCACGCACACCGCTTACTGCCTTCAACCGCTTCTCTCTGCCTGCTTCAACCGCTATTAATTGCTCGTTTTTTATTTATATTTTTATTGTTATTGTATTTTATTAATTTGTGTGTTTGTATTATTTTTGTAGTTTATTAATTAATTTTTTTTTATTAAAAATGAAATGATTTGTATCCCTGAACTTGTGTGTATTTTACGCTTAGCAAGTTGCAAGTCGCCACTCTCAGCCACGCAAGCTGCTCGCACAAATTTCCGTGTTGCACAAAAGCTGCCACTAATTTACATCACTAAAATGTGTAATGATTTTTAAATTTTCAATGCTTTTCGCCGCTTAATTGTGCGCTGTGGCTTTTCAGCTTGCGTCTCGTGGGCTGCCGGGCCGTCTGAGTTTCCTTGTTCCTTGCTCAGCTGCTCTTAGTAGCTGCTGCTTATTTGTCTACGCTTTTTGTAGGTTTCGTCGTCAACTCCTCTACGTCTCTTTCACAGCACTAAAATATCACTTAATTTCTTTTTTTCTTTATTTACTTAAATTTGTGGTTTTTAGCCTTTACGCATTGGTCTCTACGCCGTTTGCTTGCTCTGCTGCACGTAGGCCGGAAATTTGTCAGCAACGCTTTAACTTTTGCTTCCTTTTTGTTGTAAAATCTTCTTGCTATGCTTTTGCTGTAAAATATTTTCGCTTTGTCGGCGCTTTTGTGCTTTTTATCTGCGCCTCGATTTAGTTGCTTCCTTTTTTTCGTTTTTTTATTGCAGCGTTTGCTTGTGGCACTCTTTTATGCTGACTTCACTGTGAGTTTCGTTGGCCCTTCCTTGTACGCACTTGGTCTGTGGCGCTTTGTGCCTACTATTTTATCTGCAACACAACAAAAAGCAAATTGTCTGCACTTTTTCCGGCTACGGCTTTTCGGGCTGCGTCCACAATATCAATGGCAAATTGTACTGCTTCCTTCGTTAGCTTTCGTGTTTTTTTGCACCGCTGTTGCGAAAATGGATTTATTTCATAAATGTCACTTCCTTAAACGTAGCGTACGCAGCTTTGCAAATTTTTATTTTTTTTGGGACACGACGTTGCTTTTCCTGCGTTACACAGCGTTTCGCCGGCTGATTTTACAACAGTAGCTTTGGTTGTCTTTCGCGGTGCGTCGTTGTGTGGCCGGTTGTCTGCCTATGTACCAACCACGTCGTCGTCGTCTCGTCTTTGCTAATTTCCGTTGCTTTGCGCGAGCTCCTCTACGTCGTCTTGCACCAAATTCACAGACGTTACTTACTCGACGCTCTCTCAGCTGCTACTGACTGCCACCGTTGCTGGCACCAAGCACCAAAGCTCGGCTATGCGCTATTTTGGCTCAAACGCGTCACTGCCACACTCGTTTCGTTTGCTCTGGCCTGCGTTACTCAGCGTTTATATGACTTGCTGGAGTTGACGCTTGTGCATTTGGCGCTGCGCTCTCACTCACTGCACGACTCGTTTGGCTTGCAGCTGATTTGCTTTTCACTCATCTGACATTTGCTTGGCTTCGTTGTTGTTGTTGTTGTGCCTGTGCTCGCTCTGGTACGTGTTGAAATGTGTTTGTTGCTTGTTATTGTTGTTTGGTAGCTTCCTGACTGGTTTGCTTGCGTCTGCCGCCTGTTAATGCGTTACTTATACTCTTCACTCGCGTGCTCTCTTCTGGCTGTTCAATGCTTTTCCTACTGACTTTGCTGCTAATTTAAGAACTTTTCTGCTGTAAAAATTTAATTTACGGACTTTGCTGAATTTACGAAATGTGAC
The DNA here is from genome assembly GCA_027475135.1 of Bactrocera correcta. NCBI lineage: Eukaryota > Metazoa > Arthropoda > Insecta > Diptera > Tephritidae > Bactrocera > Bactrocera correcta. Next base: position 4,583 of record JAPZAG010000764.1, on the reverse strand, counting down.
ATTTTCATCTTTCGCTTTCAAGTAAACGGATTTTGTTGCTTGCGAATTGGGACTATTTTTTGACGGTTTGATTGAGCTTTTGTTGTTCTGTAGTTGCTGGTTTTTGCTGTTTTTGTTAAATTGCTATTTCTCGCGTTGCAACGGCGTTTGCTTAGCCGTCTACTCGCTCAATAGAATTTCACACCATTAATTTTGCAATTTCAACGACTCAAATAACAGTGAAAATTGCATATGTCAGCTGTTTTCCGTTGCTCTTGTATGTGTGTTGCTCATATGAGGTGTGTGTGTGCGTGTATTGGAAAGAAAGCTTGAAAATATGGCTTGATTTACGCTTGAATGTCTATGGATTTGGTTGCTTGGTTTTTTTTTGTCAAGTCTGTGCTTACTGGCTGGCTGGTTTATTGGCTTTGTGAAATTAACAACAGTTGCTTTTACTCGCTTACATACAGTTTTCAATTGAAACTTCGTTTTTACCGTTTCGATTTTACAAAAACTGTTTTGCAGTGTAAATTATTGCAGTCCTTTGTCATTTGTCTATTTTTGGTTGCTTGTAATGGTTTGCCTCTTACTGTTGTCGTCGTCGTCGTCGTCGTTGTTGTGTTCGCGGTCTTGGTCTTGGTTGTCGTCGTCTTCGTCTTCGTAGTCGTGCTGTGTTGCTGTTACTTTAATGTTCTTTCAAAAAAAATTGTTCCTCTTCTTGTTCTACACAAACCAATTTCCACGTTACGTTTAACCAGCAGAGTTGTTACGAAGCTACTGGATCCGACCGGCTCAAAGTGCTGCTATTTATAGGGCTACCCAGGCCGTTACAATCAACGATTTTTTCCACATACAGACGGGCCATCACTGCAAAGCAAGGCACAAACCAACCCAAACAGCCAACCGACCGTCCATACAACCAAGCCAACAACCAACCAAACTAACAACAACGTACCGGCTAACGATTTGTATCTTTCAGATCCCTACTCTCCGCTTACATTACAGCCACAATGCAACGCACCTACAAACTGCTACATATAACATTTGTATGTGTGCGTGTGTTCTTGCACTAAATTGTGAGTGAGTGAGTGAGTGACTTGTCGTGAAAAGTCGTATTGAGCGCCTGGCTGTGAGTCCCACTTACTTAAAATTGCTGCCTGCAGTTGCCCCAACTCTTTGCCATGCGCTATTGCTAACCAATAAGCGCCTACTCCGCTCACTCTCTTGCTATAGCTGTCACAACGCACAGCTGAACGTTTGGAACATCTGTTTCGGCAGCTCAGGCAATCAGCTGATTTTTTTCTGCACTGCTTCGCTTGCGCACGCACAGATGTTTTCGTGGTGCTGCTAAGAGTGTTGAGTGAGTCGTTGGCAAGATAATTATTTTGAGCTGGAATTGCGCACTTGATGAGTAGTGTTAATATGAAGAGAGAAACTACAGGCATTATAACGCTTAGATTGAGTGAGAAGTTAACGCTTTTAATGAGTGTTCGAGCTATCTCCCATATATTTGAAACCCTTGCAGTTGCTTGATTGAGTGAGAAGTTTCCGCTTATATTTGAAACCCTTGCAGTTGTATGGTTGAGTGAGAAATTTCTGCTTATAATGAGTGTTTGAGCTATCTCCCATATATTTGAAGCACTTGCGGCGTTACATTTTGCAGAAAGAGCGCATGCTGCAAGGCGCATTGAGCATAAACTTCACTCGGAGTGTAAATATGGTGCTCTGTGCCAGAGTTTTGGATTTTATGGCTGCTCACGGCAAACAGCTGACACAGATTAACAAGCATTGGAGTTAAAGAGCGTATTAGTGCTCAACTTTTTAACTAAATTATACAGGAAATCATAGTTGAAGAGAACTGTGCTTGAAATGCTCGAAGAAGACTATATAAAAAGAGGGTTGTTATTTGAATGCTCAATTTTACATACTCAAACCAAGAGCGCTTCATAATACACGATTTATATGAGAAGAAGTTAGCCTGCCGTTTGCTCAATTGTTATATTGTACATAGCATGAAGAGCGCCGCTTACAATTGGCATCCAATATATTTTGTGAGACAATTTTCACTGAGTGAAAATCATAAAATTGCAGTTGTTGAGTGAAAATTTGGTTTCTATTATAAAATATAGCACTATCACATACAGTTGAGTAGAAGTTAAAATCTTGCTGAGCAAATTTATATTATGCTCGTTGAGCACATTTCAATGCCTCTCTACCAAGCTCAGTAAAGTTGTAATTTATACTCCAATTTATTTGTAATTTTGCTGCACAGCAATATTCTTACAAAAGTAATGCTCACCGTCTGAAATTTACTTATATATAACTTTCGCTCTTAAATGCACAGCGTTTGAATGGTAAGAGTAGGTGGGCGCTCTGAAAAACAGCTGTGAGCAGGTTTTGTATGCATGCTTCCTTTTACTCAATGAAAATTTTGGTTTGCTCACACCACTCAAAATTTCGATTGAAGTTAATAAATGAAGACTTTTTCTTGAACTTTATAGGGACCTGATATATTTATACATACATATGTGTATGTATACTTCAGCTAAGCATATTTTTGCAGACTTGAAACGTAAAAGCCTCGTTTAAATCAATAAATTTGATTTTGAAAATTCACAAATTAACTGTCGTCCATTATAGCATTGATTTTTCCACACACCTTGTGTTGTAAGTCACCCTCTTATATTATAGTGTAATATTGTAAGTTACTCTGTTACCAATAACTCGTCGCTCTTTGTGCGCATTTTCATGCTTATCCTGCTAATAATTGATTTTTCCCAAACGAATTGGACTCTTTATTCTGCAACAATTCTGTAAACACACTCACTCACACATGTGTTTCTGCATTTATGTGCCTCTGCACCACTCACCATGCCTCTCATTGCCACCGAAGAGCTCTTCTCTGCCTTACCCTGCTCAGAACCCCGCGTGGCCTACGTGACTTTTCATCATCGTTTACTTTGCGCATCCTATATATTTTCTTTTCACCGCTAAGCTGTTTTCCACCCTGCCGCACAAACGCGCAACAAATTTCATTCACTCATTTGTAACTCCATTTACTCTCACCCACTCTATGGCACTCGAACGCTGCGTTAGCTAATGCCAAATGTGAACTGCTTAAATATTTATGCTTAATTCATTACATATACGTGTATATAAATGTACATATGTGTTTATATATACAAAATACATATGCTGCTATTTACTTCTCTCTGCGCACAGCTGATTTTAGACTCCACTACCTCCAGCCACAGCCGCTCTGTGCGCATTGAGCGCTTTTGCTGTCTGCCACAATCAGCTGCTTGATATATGTACGCTCTTACAGCGCTTTACAGCGCAACGCGCTCTTCCTATTTGTTGTACTATTGTAAGCACTCTGCATGTAGCAACCCCAGCCCTTCGACGCAAACTCATTTTGCCGGCTATTTCCTCTGTCAGCGTGAGTTTTATTGATATGTCAAAGTGCTGTGTGAGCGCATGCTGGTTTGAGTTTGTGTACTTTTCTCACTCACTGCCCGAATTTTGCCGGTTACATCTTTTGCACCGACCTTTAATGACTTTCCACGTACCTTGATATTTTCAGCTGCTGCTTTTCATTTCTGTTTCTAACTCAACGTGTGCGCACGTGATTGTTGGGGATTGGTGCTGGCTGGCAATTAGCTTGAAGCTGTAGAAGTCGCTTTTAATTGTTACAATAGTTAAATTTTTAATAGTTTAAATATTTATTTAATTATTTTTTTTTAATATTTTTTAAAATTTATTTCTTTGAGAATTTTATGTTTTTTGTGTTTGCCACTTAAGCTGAACCTCAAAGTTACTTACAAAAATTATTTTAATTTAGAATATAAAAGCAAAAAATATTATATTCTGTTGAAGTTTTAAATTTGTGAACCTTCCGAAAACATTTTTTCAGAATTATTAAGTGTGTTGTATGGTTGTATGGCTATCCTCGACTACCATACCGCGCTATACCGACGAACAGCACATATGCGAAATTTTCTCTCGGGTGTTGAGATATCATTGTAAAATTTTGCACATCTACTTTGTTACTAAGAAGTTGCTCACTTGTCGGAACGGTCCATATCGGACAGCTATAACATATAGCTGCCATACAGACTGAACGATCAAACTCAAGTTCTCGTATGGAAAACTTTTTTATTTGTCAAGATATTTTCACGAAATTTGGCACAAAGTATTATCAGATATAGTGCTATAACCCACGAAGAAATTTTTTATATCGGATGACTACAGCATATAGCTGCCATACAAACTGATTGTTTAAAATTAAAGTCCTTGTATGGAAAACTTTTTTATTTGAAAAAATATTTTGACGAAAATCGGCACGAAGTATTCTCAGATATCGTGCTATAATCCACGAAAAAAATTTTTCATATCGGATCACTATAGCATATAACTGTCATACGAACTGAACGTTGAAACTCAATTCTTGGTATGGAGAACTTTTTTATTTGAAGCGAAATTTCACAAAAAAAAATTTGGTTCATATCGGATCACTATAGCATATAGCTGCCATACAAACTGATTGTTTAAAATTCAAGTCATTGTATGGAAAACTTTTTTTTTGCCAAGATATTTTCACGAAA
>JAPZAG010000762.1:0-53384 GCA_027475135.1 Bactrocera correcta | reverse complement strand
GAAATGCTTCAAATAACTGGTGCAACATATTTAAGTTAATAAACCTTCTTTAACGAACAGAAATTAACATAAAGCTATAACTGCCAAACGGCAGTGCATTAAGAAGAACTCCGTAACCTTTTTAGGCATAAAGTCGATTTTCTTGTATATACACATTTAGCAATCGATATCGAAATGCCTCAAATCATTAGTTTAACATATTTAAGTTAATTAACCTTCTTTATGGAGGATGGAGTCATATGTAGAAGTTCACGCAAGTGAGGAAAGTTCTCTGATCCCCATTCACTTGGGAGTGGCCAGAAACGATTCTTTTACATATGACTCAAGCAGCTCACGACTTCCGGTCTTTGACCAAGTATCCTCTGGGTAGCCTAAGAACATCCGTTTGAAGGCGAGCTAAAGTGAGAAGGCGAATCAACCCTGCATAGGGTTGTGCGCTGGGGTTGGGACCCGCCACGTAAAAAAACACCCCAGTGAATAGTTATAATCAGCCTCGGATGAGAGACCCCCCTTTTGATGACGACCATGGCAAACGAATTAAGGACTATGATTTGAGGGCATGCACCTGGAATGTCCGGTCCCTTAATTGGGAAGGTGCCGCTGCCCAGCTGGTAGATGTCCTCGTAAAGATAAAGGCTGACATCACCGCCGTCCAAGAAATGCGATGGACGGGACAAGGACAGAGACGAGTAGGTCGTTGTGACATTTACTACAGTGGCCATGTAAAGGAGCGCAAGTTTGGTGTTGGATTCGTGGTGGGAGAAAGACTCCGTCGCCGAGTACTATCATTCACTCCGGAGAATGAACGTCTAGCCACAATCCGCATCAAAGCGAGGTTCTTCAACATATCGCTGATTTGCGCCCACGCCCCGACGGAAGAGAAGGACGATGTGACCAAAGATGCCTTTTATGAGTGCTTGGAGCGCACTTATGAGAGATGCCCCCGCCACGATGTCAAAATCGTGTTTGGCGACTTCAATGCCAGGGTGGGCAAAGAAGGTATCTTTGGCACTACGGTCGGTAAATTCAGCCTCCACGAGGAAACATCCCCAAATGGGCTGAGGCTGATCGACTTCGCCGGGGCCCGAAATATGGTTATCTGTAGTACTAGATTCCAGCATAAGAAGATACATCATGCTACCTGGCTGTCTCCGGATCGAAAAACCACTAACCAGAGCGATCATTTTGTGATAGACGGAAGACACGTCTCCAGTGTTTTAGATGTGCGTACGCTCTGAGGTCCTAACATCGACTCGGACCACTATATTGTTGCAGCCAAAACTCGCACCCGCCTCTGTGCAGCAAAAAACGCACGCCAACAAACACAAGGATGGTTCGACGTCGCGAAGCTGCAATCACAACAGACAGCCAAACGTTTTTCTACTCGGCTTGCACTCCTGCTCTCTGAGAGCACTCGTCAACAACTCGGTATAAGGGAACTGTGGGACGGCATTTCAAACTCCTTACGTACAGCTGCAACCGAAACCATTGGTTTCCGGAAAGTGCAAAAGAACAGCTGGTACGACGAGGAGTGCCGTGTCGGAGCGGAGAGAAAACAGGCCGCCTACCTCGCAACGTTACGATCGATCACAACACGTGCGGGACGGGATAGATACCGAAAGTTGAAGAGGGAAGCGAGACGCATTTGTAGACAGAAAAAAAAGAGGCCGAAATGCGTGAGTACGAAGAGCTTGATAAGCTGGCCGACAGGGGTTATGCTCGAAAATTCTACGAAAAGATGCGGCGGCTAACAGAAGGTTTCAAGACCGGAGCATACTCTTGTAGAACCCCCCAAGGTGATCTAGCCACCGATGCCCAGAGCATACTTAAATTATGGAGGGAACACTTCTCCAGCCTGCTGAATGGCAGTGAACGCACAACACCAGGAGAAAGCGAACCCGATACCCCAATCGATGACGATGGAACAGACGTTCCATTGCCCGACCGTGAAGAAGTTCGAATAGCAATTTCCCGCCTGAAAAACAACAAAGCGGCAGGGGCCGATGGATTGCCGGCCGAGCTATTCAAACACGGCGGCGAAGAGCTGATAAGGTGCATGCATCAGCTTCTTTGCAAAATATGGTCGGACGAAAGTATGCCCAACCATTGGAATTTAAGTGTGCTATGCCCAATCCACAAAAAAGGAGACCCCACAATCTGCGCCAACTACCGAGGGATAAGCCTCCTCAACATCGCATATAAGGTTCTGTCGAGCGTATTGTGTGAAAGATTAAAGCCCACCGTCAACAAACTGATTGGACCTTATCAGTGTGGCTTTAGACCTGGTAAATCAACAACCGACCAGATATTCACGATGCGCCAAATCTTAGAAAAGACCCGTGAAAGGAGAATCGACACACACCACCTCTTCGTCGATTTCAAAGCTGCTTTCGACAGCACTAAAAGGAGCTGCCTTTATGCCGCGATGTCAGAATTTGGTATCCCCGCAAAACTAATACGGCTGTGTAAGCTGACGTTGAGCAACACGAAAAGCTCCGTCAGAATCGGGAAGGACCTCTCCGAGCCGTTCGATACCAAACGAGGTTTCAGACAAGGCGATTCCTTATCGTGCGACTTTTTCAACCTGCTTCTGGAGAAAATAGTTCGAGCTGCAGAACTCAACAGAGAAGGTACCATCTTCTATAAGAGTGTACAACTGCTGGCGTCTGCCGATGATATTGATATCATCGGCCTCAACACCCGCGCCGTTAGTTCTGCTTTCTCCAGACTGGACAAGGAAGCAAAAGAAATGGGTCTGGCAGTGAACGAGGGCAAGACGAAATATCTCCTGTCATCAAACAAACAGTCGTCGCACTCGCGACTTGGCACTCACGTCACTGTTGACAGTCATAACTTTGAAGTTGTAGATAATTTCGTCTATCTTGGAACCAGCGTAAACACCACCAACAATGACAGCCTAGAAATCCAACGCAGGATAACTCTTGCCAACAGGTGCTACTTCGGACTAAGTAGGCAATTGAGAAGCAAAGTCCTCTCTTGACAAACAAAACCCAAACTCTATAAGTCACTCATAATTCACGTCCTGCTATACGGTGCAGAGGCCTGGACGATGACAACAACCGATGAGTCGACGTTGCGAGTTTTCGAGAGAAAGGTTCTGCGAAAGATTTATGGTCCTTTGCGCTTTGGCCACGGCGAATATCGCATTCGATGGAACGATGAGCTGTACGAGATATACGACGACATTGACATAGTTCAGCGAATTAAAAGACAGCGGCTACGCTGGCTAGGTCATGTTGTCCGGATGGATGAAAACACTCCAGCTCTGAAAGTATTCGACGCAGTACCCGCCGCGGGAAGCAGAGGAAGAGGAAGACCTCCACTCCGTTGAAAGGACCAAGTAGAGAAGGACCTGGCCTCGCTGTGAATATCCAATTGGCGCCAAGTAGCGAAGAGAAGAAACGACTGGCGCGCTGTTGTTGACTCGGCTATAATCGCGTAAACGGTGTCTACGCCAGTAAAGAAGAAGAACCTTCTTTATCTTACTGAAGTTAACATAAAGCCATAACGGCATAACGTCAGTACATTTGGAAGAATTCCGTAATCTTATATTTAGGTATAAAGAAGATTTTCTTGTATATATGCATTTAGCAATCGATTTCGAAATGCTTCAAATAACTGGTTTAACATATCTAAGTTAATAAACCTTCTTTAACGAACAGAAGTTAACATAAACAAACAACGGCATAACGGCAGTGCATTTAGAAGAATTCTGTAACCTTATATTTAGGTATAAAGTCGAGTTCCTTGTATATACACATCTAGCAATCGATATCGAAATGCTTCAAAACATTACTTTGACATATTTAAGTTAAATAACCATCTTAATCTTACTGAAGTCTACAAAAGCCTTAACGGCATAATGGCAGTGCATTAAGAAGAATTACGTAATCTTATATTTAAGTGTTAAGTCGATTTTCTTGTATATAGTCATTTAGCAATCGATATCGAAATGATTCAAATCATTAGTTTAACATATTTAAGTTAATAAACCTTCTTTAACGAACTGAAGTTGGCATAAAGCCATGGCGGCATAACGACAGTACATTTGGAAGAATTCCGTAATCTTATATTTAGGTATAAAGAAGATTTTGTTGTATATACACATTTAGCAATCGATATCGAAATGCTTCAAATCATTAGTTTAACAATCTAAGTTAATAAACTTTTTTTAGCTTACTGAAGTCTACATTAAGCCATGGCGGTATAACGGCAGTGCATTAAGAAGAATTCCGTAATGTTATAATTTTATATTTAGGTATAAAGTCGATTTTCTTGTATTTACACATTTAGCAATCGATATCCAAAATCTTCAAATCATAAGTTTAACATATTTAAGTTAATTAACCCTCTTTATCTTACTGAAGTCTACAAAAGCCTTAACGGCATAATGGCAGTGCATTAAGAAGAATTACGTAATCTTATTTTTAGGTTCTAAGTCGATTTTCTTGTATACAAGCATTTAGCAATCGATATCGAAATGCTTCAAATCATTAGTTTAATATACTTAAGTTAATTACCTTCTTTATCTTACTGAAGTTTACATAAAGCCATAACGGTATAACGGCAGTGCATTTGGGAGAATTTCGTAATCTTATATTTAGGTATAAAGTCGATTTTGTTGTATATACACATTTAGCAATCGATATCGAAATGCTTCAAATCATTATTTTAACATATTTAAGTTAATTAACATTCTTTAACGTATTGAAGGTGATATAAAGCCATGGCGGCATAACGACAGTACATTTGGAAGAATTCCGTAATCTTATATTTAGGATAAAGAAGATTTTCTTGTATATATGCATTAAGCAATCGATTTCGAAATGCTTCAAATAACTGGTGTAACATATCTAAGTTAATAAAACTTCTTTATTGAACTAACGGCATAACGGCAGTGCATTTAGAAAAATTCCGTAAGCATATATTTAGGTATAAAGTCGATTTTTTTGTATATACGCATTTAGCAATCGATATCGAAATGCTTCAAATCATTAGTTTAACATATTTAAGTTAATAAACCTTCTTTAACGTATTGAAGGTGATATAAAGCCATGGCGGCATAACGACAGTACATTTGGAAGAATTCCGTAATCTTATATTTAGGTATAAAGAAGATTTTCTTGTATATATGCATTTAGCAATCGATTTCGAAAATCTTCAAATCATATTTAAGTTAATAAACCTTCTTTAACGAACCGAAATTAACATAAAGCCATAACTGCATAACGGCATTGCATTTAGAAGAAATCCGCAATCTTATATTTAGGTATGAAGTCGATTTTCTTGTATATACACATTTAGCAATCGATATCGAAATGCCTCAAATCATTAGTTTAACATATTTAAGTTAATTAACCCTCTTTAACTTACTGAAGTCTATAAACGCCTTAACGGCATAACGGCAAAAAATTTAGAAGAATTACGTAATCTTATATTTAGGTATAAAGTCGATTTTCTTGTATATATTCATTTACCAATCGATATCGAAATGCTTCAAATCATAAGTTTAACATATTTAAGTTAACAAACCTACTTTAACGCACTGAAGTTAACACAAAGCCTTGACGGTATAACCGCACTGCACTTAGAAGAATTCCGTAGTCTTATATTTAGCTATGAATTCGATTTTTTTGTATATTCACATTTAGCAATCGGTATATAAATGCTTCAAATCATTAGTTTAACATATTTAAGTTAATTAACCTTTTTTAACACATTGAAGTTGATATAAAGCCTTGGCGGCATAACGACATTACATTTGGAAGAATTCCGTAATCTTATATTAAGGTAGAAAGTCGATTTTCTTATATATATGCATTAAGAAATCGATTTCGAAATGCCTCAAATAACTAGTGTAACATATCTAAGTTAATAAACCTTCTTAAACGAACTAAAGTTAACATAAAGCCATAACGGCATAACGGCAAAGCATTTAGAAGAATTCCGTAATCTTATATTTAGGTATAAAGTCGATTTTCTTGTATACACTCATTTAGCAATCGATATCGAAATGTTTCAAATCATTAGTTTAACATATTTAAGTTAATAAAGCTTTTTTAACGCACTGAAGTTAACACAAAGCCATGGCGGCATAACGGCAGTGCATGTAGAAGAATTCCGTAGTCTTATATTTAGCTATGAATTCGATTTTTTTGTATATTCACATTTAGCAATCGGTATCTAAATGCTTCAAATCATTAGTTTAACATATTTAAGTTAATTAACCTTCTTTAACGTATTGAAGATAATATAAAGCCATGGCGGCATAACGACAGTACACTTGGAAGAATTCCGTAATCTTAAACTTATTTAGGTATAAAGAAGATTTTCTTGTATATATGCATTTAGCAATCGATTTCGAAAATCTTCAAATCATTAGTTTAACATATTTAAGTTAATTAACCATTTTTAACATATTGAAGTTGATATAAAGCCTTGGCGGCATAACGACAGTACATTTGGAAGAATTCCGTAATCTTATATTTAGGTAGAAAGTCGATTTTCTTGTATATATGCATTAAGCAATCGATATCGAAATGCTTCAAGTAACTGGTTTAACTTTTTTAAGTTAATAAACCTTCTTTAATTAACTGAAGTTAACATAAAGCCATAGCGGTATAACGGCAGTGCATTTGGAAGAATTCCGTAATCTTACATTTAGGTATAAAGTCGATTTTGTTGTAAATGTGCATTTAGCAGTCCATTCCGAAAATCTTCAAATCATTAGTTTAACATATTTAAGTTAATAAAGCTTCTTTAACGCACTGGAGTTAACATAAAGCCATGGCGGCTTAACGGCAGTGCATTTAGAAGAATTCCGTAATCTTATGTTTAGGTATAAAGTCGATTTTGTTACATATACACATTTAGCAATCGATATCGAAATGCCTCCAATCATTAGTTTAACATATTTAAGTTAATTATCCTTCTATAAGATATTGAAGTTGATATAAAGCCTTGGCGGCAAAACGACAGTACATTTGGAAGAATTCCGTAATCTTATATTTAGGTAGAAAGTCGATTTTCTTGTATATATGCATTAAGAAATCGATTTCGAAATGCTTCAAATAACTGGTGTAACATATCTAAGTTAATAAACCTTCTTAAACGAACTGAAGTTAACATAAAGCCATAACGGCATAACGGCAAAGCATTTAGAAGAATTCCGTAATCTTATAATTAGGTATAAAGTCGATTTTCTTGTAAATACTCATTTAGCAATCGATATCGAAATGCTTCAAATCATTAGTTTAACATATTTAAGTTAACAACACTACTTTAACGCACTTAAGTTAACACAAAGCCATGGCGGCATAACGGCAGTGCATGTAGAAGAATTCCGTAATCTTATATTCAGGTATAAATTCGACTTTTTTGTATATACACATTTTGCAATCGATATCGAAATGCTTCAAATCATTGGTTTAACATATTCACGTTAATTAACCTTCTTTGACGTAGCCTTATATTTAGGTATAAAATAGATTTTCTTGTATATATGCATTTAGCAATCGATATCCAAAATCTTCAAATCATAAGTTTAACATATTTAAGTTAATTAACCCTCTTTATCTTACTGAAGTCTACAAAAGCCTTAACGGCATAATGGCAGTGCATTAAGAAGAATTACGTAATCTTATTTTTAGGTTCTAAGTCGATTTTCTTGTATACAAGCATTTAGCAATCGATATCGAAATGCTTCAAATCATTAGTTTAACATACTTAAGTTAATTACCTTCTTTATCTTACTGAAGTTTACATAAAGCCATAACGGTATAACGGCAGTGCATTTGGGAGAATTTCGTAATCTTATATTTAGGTATAAAGTCGATTTTGTTGTATATACATATTTAGCAATCGATATCGAAATGCTTCAAATCATTATTTTAACATATTTAAGTTAATTAACATTCTTTAACGTATTGAAGGTGATATAAAGCCATGGCGGCATAACGACAGTACATTTGGAAGAATTCCGTAATCTTATATTTAGGATAAAGAAGATTTTCTTGTATATATGCATTAAGCAATCGATTTCGAAATGCTTCAAATAACTGGTGTAACATATCTAAGTTAATAAAACTTCTTTATTGAACTAACGGCATAACGGCAGTGCATTTAGAAGAATTCCGTAATCTTATATTTAGGTATAAAATCGATTTTCCTGTATATACAAATATAGCAATCGATAACGAAATGCCTCAAATCATTAGTTTAACATATTTAAGTTAATTAACCTTCTTCATCTTACTGAAGTCTACATAAAGCCATTACGGTAGAACGGCAGTGAATTTAGAAGAATTCCGTATTCTTATATTTAGGTATAAAATCGATTTTTTTGTATATACACATTTAGCAATCGATATGGAAATGCTTCAAATAACTGGTTTAGCATATGTATTTAAGTTATTTGGCCTACTTTATCTTACTAGCGTTTACATAAAGCCTTATGAGCATGACGGCAGTGCATTTAGAAGAATTCCGTAGTCTTATATTTAGGTATAAAGTCGATTTTCTTGTATATATGCATTAAACAATCAATATCGAAATGCTTCAAATCATTAGTTTAACATATTTAATTTAATTTGCCTACTTTATCGTACTGAAGTTTACATAAAGCCTTAACGGTATGACGGCAGTGCATTTAGAAGAATCTCTTAATCTTATATTTTGGTATAAAGTCGATTTTCTTGTACATACACATTTCGTAATCGTATTTGAAATGCTTCAAGTCTTTTGTTTGACATACTTAGGTTTATAAACCTTCTTTAACGAACTGAAGTTTACATAAAGCCATGGCGGCATAAGGTCAGTGCATTTGGAAGATTTCCGTTATCTTATATTTAGGTATAAAGTCGATTTTCTTGTATATACACATTTAGCAATCGATATCGAAATGCTTCAAATCATTATTTCAATATATTTAAGTTAATTAACTTTCTTTACCTTACTGAAGTTTACATAAAGCCTTAACGGTATAAACGCATTGCATTTGGAAGAATTCCGTAATCTTATATTTAGGTTTAAAGTCGATTTTGTTGTATTTACACATTTAGCAATCGATATCGAAATGCTTCAAACAATTAGTTTAACATATTTAAAATAATTAACCTTCTTTATCTTACTGAAGTCTACAAAAACCTAAACGGCATAACGGCAGTGCATGTAGAAGAATTCCGTAATCTTATATTTAGGTTAAAGTCTATTTTCATGTATTTATACATTTGGGAATCGATATCGAGATGCTTCAAATAATCACTTTAACACATTTAAGTTAAACAACCTTTTTTAACGTACTGAAGTTTATATAAAGCCATAACGGCAGTGTATTTCGATGAATTCCGTAATCTTATATTTATGTATAAAGTCTGTTAGGTATAAATTTGATTTTTTTGTATATACACATTTAGCAATCGATATCGAGATGCTTCAAATCATTAGTTTAACATATTTAAGTTAATTAACCCTCTTTATCTTACTGAAGTCTACAAACGCCTTAACGGCATAACGGCAAAACATTTAGAAGAATTGCGTAATCTTATATTTAGGTATGAAGTCGATTTTCTTGTATATATTCATTTAGCAATCGATATCGAAATGCATAAAATCATTAGTTTTACATATTTAAGTTAACAAACCTACTTTAACGCACTGAAGTTAACACAAAGCCATGGCGGCATAACGGCAGTGCATGTAGAAGAATTCCGTAATCTTATAATTAGGTATAAATCTGATTTTTTTGTATATACACATTTAGCAATCGATATCGAAATGCTTCAAATTATTAGTTTAACATATTTAAGTTAACAACACTACTTTAACGCACTTAAGTTAACACAAAGCCATGGCGGCATAACGGCAGTGCATGTAGAAGAATTCCGTAATCTTATAATTAGGTATAAATTTGATTTTTTTGTATATACACATTTTGCAATCGATATCGAAATGCTTCAAATCATTAGTTTAACATATTTAAGTTAATTAACCTTCTTTGACGTATTGAAGGTGATAAAAAGCCATGGCGGCATAACGACGGTACATTTGGAAGAATTCCGTAACCTTATATTTAGGTATAAAATAGATTTTCTTGTATATATGCATTTAGCAATCGATTTTGAAAATTTTCAAATCATTAGTTTAACATATTTAAGTTAATAAACCTTCTTTAACGAACAGAAGTTAACATAAAGCCATAACGGCGTAATGGCAGTGCATTTAGAAGAATTCTTTTATCTTATATTTAGGTATAAAGTCGATTTTCTTGTATACACACATTTAGCAATCGATATCGAAATTCTTCAAATCATTAGTTTAACATATTTAAGTTAATAAACCTTTTTTAACGAACGGAAGTTTACATAAAGCCATGGCGGCATAACAGCAGTGCATTTAGAAGAATTCCGTAATCTTATATTTAGGTATAAAATCGATTTTCTTGTATATACACATTTAGCAATCGATATCGAAATGCGTCAAATTATTAGTTTAACATATTTAAGTTAACAACACTACTTTAACGCACTTAAGTTAACACAAAGCCATGGCGGCATAACGGCAGTGCATGTCGAAGAAATCCGTATTCTTATATATAGGTATAAAATCGATTTTTTTGTATATACACATTTAGCAATCGATATGAAAATGCTTCAAATAACTGGTTTAACATATGTATTTAAGTTATTTGGCCTACTTTATCTTACTGGCGTTTACATAAAGCCTTATGAGCATGACGGCAGTGCATTTAGAAGAATTCCGTAGTCTTATATTTAGGTATAAAGCCGATTTTCTTTTATATACACATTTAGTAATCGATATCGAAATGCTTCAAATCATTAGTTTAACATATTTAAATTAATAAAGCTTTTTTAACGAACTGAAGTTTACATAAAACCATGGTGGCATAACGGCAGTGCATTTAGAAGAATTCCGTTATCTTATGTTTAGGTATAAAGTCGATTTTCTTGTATATACACAGTTAGCGAGCGATATCGAAATGCTCAAATCATTATTTAACATATTTATGTTAATAAAGCTTTTTTAACGCACTGAAGTTAACATAAAGCCATGGCGGCAAAACGGCAGTGCATGTAGAAGAATACCGCAATCTTATGTTTAGGTATAAATTTGTTTTTCTTGTATATACGCATTTATAAAGCGATATTGAAATGCTTCAAATCATTAGTTTAACATATTTAAGTTAATTAACCTTCTTTAACGTATTGAAGTTAACATAAAGCCATGGCGGCATAACGACAGTACATTTGGAAGAATTCCGTAGTCTTATATTTAGGTATAAAGTCGATTTTCTTGTATATATGCATTAAACAATCAATATCGAAATGCTTCAAATCATTAGTTTAACGTATTTAGTTTAATTAGCCTACTTTATCGTACTGAAGTTTACATAAAGCCTTAAGGGTATGACGGCAGTGCATTTAGAAGAATCTCTTAATCTTATATTTTGGTATAAAGTCGATTTTCTTGTATATACACATTTCGCAATCGTATTTGAAATGCTTCAAATCATTAGTTTAACATATTTAAGTTTATTAACCTTCTTTAACGAACTGAAGTTTACATAAAGCCATGGCGGCATAAGGTCAGTGCATTTGGAAGATTTCCGTTATCTTATAATTAGGTATAAAGTCGATTTTCTTGTATATACACATTTAGCAATCGATATCGAAATGCTTCAAATCATTATTTCAATATATTTAAGTTAATTAACTTTCTTTACCTTACTGAAGTTTACATAAAGCCTTAACGGTATAAAGGCATTGCATTTGGAAGAATTCCGTAATCTTATATTTAGGTTTAAAGTCGATTTTGTTGTATTTACACATTTAGCAATCGATATCGAAATGCTTCAAACAATTAGTTTAACATATTTAAAATAATTAACCTTCTTTACCTTACTGAAGTCTACAAAAACCTAAACGGCATAACGGCAGTGCATGTAGAAGAATTCCGTAATCTTATATTTAGGTTAAAGTCTATTTTCATGTATTTATACATTTGGGAATCGATATCGAGATGCTTCAAATAATCACTTTAACATATTTAAGTTAAACAACCTTTTTTAACGTACTGAAGTTTATATAAATCAACGGCAGTGTATTTCGATGAATTCCGTAATCTTAAATTTATGTATAAAGTCTGTTAGGTATAAATTTGATTTTTGTATATACACATTTAGCAATCGATATCGAAATGCATCAAATCATTAGTTTTACATATTTAAGTTAATAAAGCTTTTTTAACGAACTGAAGTTTACATAAAACCATGGTGGCATAACGGCAGTGCATTTAGAAGAATTCCGTAATCTTATAATTAGGTATAAATTTGATTTTTTTGTATATACACATTTAGCAATCAATATCGAAATGCTTCAAACAATTAGTTTAACATATTTAAATTAATAAAGCTTTTTTAACGAACTGAAGTTTACATTAAACCATGGTGGCATAACGGCAGTGCATTTAGAAGAATTCCGTTATCTTATGTTTAGGTATAAAGTCGATTTTCTTGTATATACACAGTTAGCGAGCGATATCGAAATGCTCCAAATCATTATTTTAACATATTTAAGTTAATAAAGCTTCTTTAACGCACTGAAGTTAACATAAAGCCATGGCGGCAAAACGGCAGTGCATGTAGAAGAATACCGCAATCTTATGTTTAGGTATAAATTTGCTTTTCTTGTATATACGCATTTATAAAGCGATATTGAAATGCTTCAAATCATTAGTTTAACATATTTAAGTTAATTAACCTTCTTTAACGCACTGAAGTTAACACAAAGCCATGGCGGCATAACGGCAGTGCATGTAGAAGAATTCCGTAATCTTATAATTAGGTATAAATTTGATTTTTTTGTATATACACATTTAGCAATCGATATCGTAATGCTTCAAATTATTAGTTTAACATATTTAAGTTAATTAACCTTCTTTAACCTATTGAAGTATATATAAAGCCATGGCGGCATAACGACAGTACCTGTGGAAGAATTCCGTAATCTTATAGTTAGGTATAAAGAAGATTTTCTTGTATATATGCATTTAGCAATCGATTTCGAAAATTTTCAAATCATTAGTTTACCATATTTAAGCTTATAAACCTTCTTAAACGAACTGAAGTTAACATAAAGCCATAACGGCATAACGGCAGTGCATTTAGAAAAATTCCGTTATCTTATATTTAGGTATAAAGTCAATTTTCTTGTATATGCACATTTAGCAATCGATATGGAAATGCTTCAAATCATTTGTTTAACAAATTACAAAACTTAAACAACGTTCTGAAGTTTATATAAAGCCATAACGGCAGTGTATTTCGATGAATTCCGTAATCTTATATTTATGTATAAAGTCGATTTTCTTGTATTTACATATTTAGCAATCGATATCGAAATGCTTCAAATCATTAGTTTAACATATTTAAGTTAATAAAGCTTCTTTAACGCACTGAAGTCTACAAAAACCTTAACGGCATAACGGCAGTGCATTTAGAAGAATTCCGTAGTCTTATGTGTAGGTATAAAGTCGATTTTCTTGTATATACACAGTTAGCGAGCGATATCGAAATGCTCCATATCATTATTTTAACATATTTAAGTTAATAAAGCTTCTTTAACGCACTGAAGATAACACAAAGCCATGGCGGCATAACGGCAGTACATGTAGAAGAATACCGTAATCTTATGTTTAGGTATAAATTCGATTTTGTTAAACATACACATTTAACAATCGATATCGAAATGCTTCAAATCATTAGTTTAGCATATTTAAGTTAATTAACCTTCTTTATCTTACTGAAGTCTACATAAAGCCTTAACGGTATAACGGCAGTGCATTTAGAAGAATTACTTAATGTTATATTTGGGTATAAAGTCGATTTTCTTGTATATACACATTTAGCAATCGATATCGATATGCTTCAAATCATTAGTTTCGCATATTTAAGTTAATAAAACCTCTTTAACGAACTGAAGTTTCATAAAGCAATGGCGACATAACGGCAGTGCATGTAGAAGAATTCCGTAATCTTATATTTAGGTTAAAGTCTATTTTCATGTATTTACACATTTGGGAATCGATATCGAGATGCTTCAAATAAGTACTTTAACATATTTAAGTTAAACAACCTTTTTTAACGTACTGAAGTTTATATAAAGCCATAACGGCAGTGTATTTCGATGAATTCCGTAATCTTATATTTATGTATAAAGTCGATTTTCTTGTATTTACATATTTAGCAACCGATATCGAAATGCTTCAAATCATTAGTTTAACATATTTAAGTTAATTAACCATCTTTAACGTATTGAAGGTGATATAAAGCCATGGCGGCATAACGACAGTAATTTGGAAGAATTCCGTAATCTTATATTTAGGTATAAAATCGATTTTCTTGTATATACACATTCAGAAATGGATACCGAAATGCTTCAAATCATTAGTTTAACATATTTAAGTTAATTAACCTTCCTTATCTTACTGAAGTCTACATAAAGCTTTAGCGGCATAACGGCAATGCATTTAGAAGAATTACGTAATTTTATATTTGGGTATAAAGTCGATTTTCTTTTATTAACACATTAACAATCGATATCGAAATGCTTCAAATCATTAGTTTAACATATTTAAGTTAATTCACCCTTTTATCTTACTGAAATCTACATAAAGCCTTAACGGCATAACGGCAGTGCATTTAGAAGAATTCCGTATTCTTATGTTTAGGTATAAAGTCGATTTTGTTGTATACTGACATTAAGCATTTAATATCGAAATGCCTCAAATCATTAGTTTAACATATTTAAGTTAATAAAACTTTTTGAATGAACTGAAGTTTACATAAAGCCATGGTGGCATAACGGCAGTGCATTTAGAAGAATTCTGTTATCTTATGTTTTGGCACAAAGTCGATTTTCTTGTATATACACATTTAGCAATCGATATCGAAATGCTTCAAATCAGTGGTTTAGCATATTTAAGTTAATTAACTTTCTTTATCTCACTAAAGTCTACAAAAACCTTAACGGCATAACGGCAGTGCATTTAGAAGAATTACGTAATCTTATATTTGGGTATAAAGTCGATTTTCTTTTATTAACACATTTAGCAATCGATATCGAAATGCTTCAAATCATTAGTTTAACATATTTAAGTTAATTCACCCTTTTATCTTACTGAAATCTACATAAAGCCGTAGCGGCATAACGGCAGTGCATTTAGAAGAATTCCGTAATCTTATATTTAGGTATAAAATCGATTTTGTTGTATATACACATTAAGCAATCGATATCGAAATGCTTCAAATCATTAGGTTAACATATTTAACTTATATAATCCCAGCGCCCTATTTTTAAAACGCTTAGTTTATTTTAGTTATATTACCACAAAATCCTTTAGCTACATATTTTTAGATTGTGCGGCAACACTATCATGTGTTTTGTTTACACCATAACCTCACCTTGTTTTTCAAACGTGTGAAAGAAATTTGGTGTTTTGTACAATTTACGATGTCGCGAAATAATAAGTAAGTTTATGTCGTTGTATCTTCAAGTTGTGATTTTTTTTGTTAAAGTTTATAAATTTATCTTTGTTGAGTGGAAAAGTAAAGTCAAAAGTAGTTTTTATTGGTTCTGTGAAGTTTTGTAAGAGATATTTTGTGACGCCCCATTTTTGGGGCGCTGAGCACATATGCCCACATGTTTTTTCATAAACTTTTTGTTCACATTTGTTAAGTTTCAGTAAATGTATGACACATTTTTTCTTTCCGATTTCTTTTTGTCTGCGTTTTTTATATTTTACGGAAATTCCGTAACTGAAACTCACTATTCAGGTTAACTGTTGTGACATAGTCGATATATTGGAGAATGAAGAAGATATTATAAATGCATTTGCCCTCCTGAAAATCACATGCTAAGTGATGGTGACAGTGACGAAGATGACGCCGAAGCAGGAAACGTTAATCATCTCTCTGGAAATCAGCTACGAGCTGAAGGGCAGTTGCAAATAGTTAGACAAGGTGGTGGTGGATTGAAGCATGAATTTTTTGGGCGGGAAAATCAGTCTGATTCGGACGACAGTGATGACAATGTTCCTTTATCTGAACTAAAAATTCGGAATCAGGCCCAAGTGAGAAAATCAAAGAAAAAACCTCTGTCAGATAGAGAGTGGGAGGACAAGGATCTTCCAACATATGAGAGGCAAACTTGGACTGAACCTGACTTTCTCAACGACTCTCGGAGCTCTGTGGAGTGGTTTGAACTATTTTATGATGACGAGTTAGTAGACCTGATAGTACTTAACTCGAAAAAGTATGCCGCTTACGAGGGGAACGACCAGTTTGACGTAACGCGCGAAGAAATGCGACTTGTAATTGCTATATTTTTGTTGAGTGGCTGTTGTTCCTATGCAAGACAGCGAATGTTTTGGGACACAGGTGCTAATGCATATCACCCTGTCGTTGCCAACTCTATGACAAGATTTCGGTTCGAGCAAATTTTGAAATATATGCACGTAAGCGACAATACATTATTAGATCAGAGAGATAAGTTTACAAAGGTTCGCCCATTGTGGGATAAACTTAACGCAAATTGAATAAGATATTTTCCGCGCTTTAGAATGTAAGTATAAATGAATCCATGGTACCATATTACGGCCACCATAGGACAAAACAACATATCCATGGAAAGCCAATCCGATTTGGTTATAAGATTTGGTGCATGGCAACTTGCCTAGGGTATTTGATTCAAGCTGAACCTTATCAAGGAGCCTTCACCGGTAATACTAATCCCGAGCTAGGAGTTGGTGGGTCCGTTGTTACGAATTTGCTGTCTAAACTACCAAATGGGTTTAAAGTCCACGTCAACATCGATAATTTTTTTACGTCGATTCGTTTGCTAACAGCACTGAAGGTATCTGGACATCAGGGAACTGGCACTATTCGAGCAAATCGCGTCGAAAAAGCACATTTGGAGTCACTTCAAAGCATAAAATCCAAACCGAGGGGTAGCTATCATCAAAAATTACAAAAATAATTTCAATTGCAACTCAAATAAAAACACAACAAAAAAGTGTCGAAAATGTGATGTTGGATGTCACACAAACTGTTTTGAGGCTTTCCATTCATAATTTTATTTATATTTATTTTAATTCAATCAATTAAAAAGTGGAATCTGAATTAAATTTATAATTTTCTTTAATAAAACTGAAATCACATTTAGTATTAACTGAACTATATAGTATATTTTTAGTGCTCCCTGATGTGGCCAGCGCCCCATTTTTGGGGCGGCTATTTTCTCAAAAACTACGCGAGATATGAATGAAAGGCCTTAAGCGCTTGGTTACTGGTGTCTCATAGCTAACCGCTATTGCTTTCTTTCCTTCAAAATTTTTCTAGAAAAAAGTTGGGACTATATGGGTTAAGTTAATAAACCATCTTTATGTTTTTTCTTTAGTTAACATATTTAAGCTAATTAACCTTCTTTGACGCACTGAAGGTGATATAAAGCCATGGCGGCATAACGACAGTACATTTGGAAGAATTCTGTAATCTTATATTTAGGTATAAAGAAGATTTTCTTGTATATATGCATTTAGCAATGGATTTCGAAAATCTTCAAATCATTAGTTTAACATATTTAAGTTAATTAACCTTCTTTAACGAACGGAAGTTGGCATAAAGCCAAGGCGGCATAACGGCAGTGCATGTAGAGGAATTCCGTAATCTTATGTTTAGGTATAAAATCGATTTTTTTGTATACGCACAATTAGCAATCGATATCGAAATGCTTCAAATCATTAGTTTAACACATTTAATTTAATTAACCCTCTTTATCCTACAGAAGTCTACAAACGCCTTAACGGCATAACGGCAAAGCATTTAGAAGAATTACGTAATCTTATATTTAGGTATAAAGTCGATTTTCTTGTATATACTCATTTAGCAATCGATATCGAAATGCTTCAAATCAGTAGTTTGGCATATTTAAGTTAATTAACCTTCTTTATCTCACTGAAGTCTACATAAAGCCTTAACGGCATAACGGCAGCGCGTTTAGAAGAATTACGTAATCTTATATTTGGGTATAAAGTCGATTTTCTTTTATTAACACATTTAGCAATCGATATTGAAATGCTTCAAATCATTAGTTTAACATATTTAAGTTAATTCACCCTTTTATCTTACTGAAATCTACATAAAGCATTAACGGCATAACGGCAGTGCATTTAGAAGAATTACCTAATTTTATATTTAGGTATAAATTCGATTTTCTTGTATATACACATTTAGCAATCGAAATCGAAATGCTTCAAATTATTAGTTTAACATATCTAAGTCAACCTTTTATCTTACTGAAGTCTACATAAAGCCTTAACGGCATA
This sequence comes from Bactrocera correcta, assembly GCA_027475135.1. Lineage (NCBI taxonomy): Eukaryota > Metazoa > Arthropoda > Insecta > Diptera > Tephritidae > Bactrocera > Bactrocera correcta. The sequence continues at coordinate 34,964 of JAPZAG010000762.1, read as the reverse complement.
ACGGCAGTGCATTTAGAAGAACTACGTAATCTTATATTTAGGTATAAAGTCGATTTTCTTATATTTACTCACTTAGCAATCGATATCGAAATGCTTCAACTTATTAGTTTAACATATTTAAGTTAATAAACCTTCTTCAACGAACTGAAGTTGGCACAAAGCCATGGCGGCATAACGGCAGTGCATGTAGAAGAATTCCGTTATCTTATATTTAGGTATAAAGTCGATTTTGTTGTATATACACATTAAGCAATCGATATCGAAATGCTTCAAATAATTAGTTTAACATATTTAAGTTAATAAACCATCTTTAACGTATTGAAGGTGATATAAAGCCATGGCGGCATAACGACAGTACATTTGGAAGAATTCCGTTAACCTATGTTTAGGTATAAAGTCAGGTTTCTTGTGTTAGCACATTTAGAAAGTCGATATCGAAATGCTTTAAATCATTAGTTTTACATTTTAAAGTTTTTTATAATAAACCTTCTTTAACGCATTGAAGTCTACTTAAAACCTTAGCGGTATACCTGCAGTGCATTTAAAAGAATTCCGTAATCTTATGTTATGTATAAATTCGATTTTGTTGTATATACACATTAAGCAATCGATATCGAGATGCTTCAACTCATTAGTTTGACATATTTAAGTTAATAAAGCTTCTTCAACGATCTGAACTTGGCTTAAAGCCATAAATATACACATTTAGCAATTGACATCGAAATGCTTCAAATCATTAGTTTAACATGTTTAAGTTAATAAACCTTTAACGCACAGAAGTCTACATAAAGCCTTAGCGGTATAAATGCAGTGCATTTAAAAGAATTCCGTAATCTTATATTTAGGTACAAAGTCGATTTTCTTGTATTTACATATTTAGCAATCGATACCGAAATGCTTCAAATCATAAGTTTAACATATTTAAGTTAATTATTCCCCTCTATCTTACTGAAATCTACATAAAGCCTTAACGGCATAACGGCAGTGCAATTTAGAAGAATTCCGTTATCTTATATTTAGGTATAAATTCGATTTTCTTGTATATACACATCTAGCAAGCGATATCGAAATACTTCAAATCATTATTTTAACATATTTAAGTTAATAAAGCTTCTTTAACGCACTGAAGTTAACATAAAGCCATGGCGGCATAACGGCAGTGCATGTAGAAGAATTCCGTAATCTTATATTTAGGTATAAAGTAGATTTTCTTGTATTTACATATTTAGCAATCGATATCGAAATGCTTCAATTCAATAGTTTAACATATGTAACATAACGCACTGAAGTTGTCATAAAGCCATGGCGGCATAGCGGGAGTGCATGTAGAAGAATTCCGTAACCTTATATCTAGGTATAAAATCGGTTTTCTTGTTTATACACATTTATCAATCGATATCGAAATGCTTCAAAGCATTAGGTTAACATATTTAAGTTAATCAACCCTCTTTATCCTACTGAAGTCTACATAAAGCCTTAACGGCATAACGGCAGTGAATTTAGAAGAATTACGTAACCTTATAATTAGGTATAAAGTCGATTTTCTTGTATATACTCATTTAGCAATCGATATCGAAATGCTTCAAATCATTAGTTTAACATATTTAAGTTAATTAACCCTCTTTTTCATACTAAAGTCTACAAAAGCCTTAACGGCAAAACGGCAGTGCATTTAGAAGAATTTTATAATCTTATATTTAAATATAAAGTCGATTTTCTTGTATATACTCATTTAGCAATCGATATCAAAATGCTTCAAATCATTAGTTTAACATTTTCAAGTTTTTTATAATAAAACTTCTTTAACGCACTGAAGTCTACAAAAAGCCTTAACGGTATAACTGCAGTGCATTTAAAAGGATTCCGTAATCTTATATTTAGGTACAAAGTCGATTTTTTTGTATTTACACATTTAGCAATCGATATCGAAATGCTTCAAATCATAAGTTTAACATGTTTAAGTTAATTATTCCCCTCTATCTTACTGAAGTCTACATAAAGCCTTAACGGCATAACGGCAGCGCGTTTAGAAGAATTCCGTTATCTTATATTTAGGTATAAATTCGATTTTCGTGTATATACACATTTAGCAAGCGATATCGAAATGTTTCAAATCATTAGTTTAACATATTTAAGTTAGTTAACCTTCTTTAACATATTGAAGTTGATATAAAGCCATAGCGGCATAACGGCAGTGCATGTAGAAGAATTCCGTAATCTTATATTCAGGTATAAAGTCGATTTTCTTGTATATACACATTTAGCTATCGATATCGAAATGCTTCAAATCATTAATTTAACATATTAAGTTAAGAAACATTTTTTAGCTTAATGAGGTCTACATAAAGCCTTAACGGTATAACGGCAGTGCATTTATAAGAAATCCGTAATGTTATAATTTTATATTTAGGTATATAGTCGATTTTGTTGTATTTACACATTTAGCAGTCGATATCGAAATGCTTCAATTCATTAGTTTAACATATTTAAAATAATTAACCTTCTTTAACGTATTGTAGTTGATACAAACCATGGCGGCATAACGACAGTACATTTGGAAGAATTCCGTAATCTTATATTTAGGTATATGTAAAGTCGATTTTCTTGTATATACACATTAAGCAATCGATATCGAAATGCTTCAAATCATTAGTTTTACATTTTCAAGTTATTTATAATAAACCTTCTTTAACACACTGAAGTCTACATAAAGCCTTAACGGTATAACTGCAGTGCATTTAGAAGAATTCCGTAATCTTATATTAAGGTATAAAGTCGATTTTCTTGTATTTACGTATTTAGCAATCGATATCGAAATGCTTCAAATCATTAGTTTAACATATTTAAGTAAAGTAACCTTCTTTTTCATACCGAAGTCTGCAAAAGCTTTAACGGCATAACGGCAGTGCATTTAGAAGAATTTTATAATCTTATATTTAGGTATAAAGTCGATTTTCTTGTATATACTCATTTAGCAATCGATATCGAAATGCTTCAAATCATTAGTTTAACATATTTAAGTTAGTTAACCTCCTTTAACATATTTAAGTTGATATAAAGCCATGGCGGCATAACGGCAGTGCACATAGAAGAATTCCGTAATCTTATATTCAGGTATAAAGTCGATTTTGTTGTATTTACACATTTATCAGTCGATATCGAAATGCTTCAAACCATTAGTTTAACATATTTAAAAAAATTAACCTTCTTTAACGTATTGTAGTTGATACAAACCATTGCGGCATAACGACAGTACATTTGGAAGAATTCCGTAATCTTATATTTAGGTATATGTAAAGTCGATTTTTTTGTACATACGCATTTAGCAATCGATATCGAAATGCTTCAAATCATTAGTTTAACATATTTCAGTAAATTAACCCTCTTTTTCATACCGAAGTCTGCAAAAGCTTTAACGGCATAACGGCAGTGCATTTAGAAGAATTTTATAATCTTATATTTAGGTATAAAGTCGATTTTCTTGTATATACGCATTTAGCAATCGATATCGAAATGCTTCAAATCATTAGTTTTACATTTTCAAGTTATTTATAATGAACCTTCTTTAACACACTGAACTCTACATAAAGCCTTAACGGTATAACTGCAGTGCATTTAGAAGAATTCCGTAATCTTATATTAAGGTATAAAGTCGATTTTCTTGTATTTGCGTATTTAGCAATCGATATCGAAATGCTTGAAATATTAGTTTAACATATTTATGTTAATTAACCAACTTTAACGTATTGAAGGTGAAATAAAGCCATGGCGGCATAACGACAGTAATTTGGAAGAATTCCGTAATCTTATATTTAGGTATAAAGTCGATTTTCTTGTATATATGCATTTAGAAATCGATATCGTAATGCTTCGAATCATTAGTTTAACATATTTAAGTTAACAAACCTACTTTAACGAACTGAAGTTGACATAAAGCCATGGCGGATTAACGGCAGTGCATTTGGAAGAATTCCGTTATCCTATGTTTAGGTATAAAGTCAAATTTCTTGTACTAGCACATTTAGCAATCGATATCGAAATGCTTCAAATCATTAGTTTAACATATTTAAGTTAAATTACCTTCTTTAACCTACCGAAAGTGACATGAAGCCATGGCGGCATAACGGCGGTGCATGTAGAAGAATTCCGTAATTTTATATTTAGGTATAAAATCGATTTGTTGTATAAACACATTTAGCAATCGATATCGAAATGCTTCAAATCATTAGTTTAACATATTTAAGTTATTTAACCCTATTTATCTTCCTGAAGTCTACATCAAGCCTTAACGGCATAACGGCAGTGCATTTAGAAGAATAACGTAATCTTATATTTAGGTATAATCTTATATTTAGATATAAAGTCGATATATATATCGAAATGTTTCAAATCATTACTTTAACATATTTAAGTTAATAAGCCTTCTTTAACGCACTGAAGTTAACATAAAGCCTTGCGGTATAACGGCAGTGCATGTAGAAGAATTCCGTAATCTTATGTTCAGGTATAAATTCGATTTTTTTGTATACACACATTTAGCAATCGATATCGAGATGCTTCAACTCACTAGTTTAACATATTTAAATTAATAAACTTTCTTCGAAGAACTGAAGTTGGCATAAAATCATGGCCGCATAACGGCAGTGCATGTAGAAGTATTCCGTTATCTTATATTTAGGTATAAAGTCGATTTTCTTGTATATACACATTGAGTAATCGATATCGAAATGCTTCAAATCATTAGTTTAACATATTAAAGTTAATAAACCTTCTTTAACGCACTGAAGTCTACATAAAGGCTTAACGGTATAACTGCAGTGCATTTAGAAGAATTCCGTAATCTTATATTAAGGTATAAAGTCGATTTTCTTGTATTTACATATTAAGCAATCGATATCGAAATGCTTCAAATCATTAGCTTTACATTTTTAAGTTATTTATAATAAACTTTCTCTAACGCACTGAAGTTTACATAAAGCCTTAACGGTATAACTGCAGTGCATTTAAAAGAATTCCGTAATCTTATATTTAGGTACAAAGTCGATTTTCTTGTATTTACATATTTAGCAATCGAAATCGAAGTGCTTCAAATCATAAGTTTAACATATTTAAGTTAATTATTCCCCTCTATCTTACTGAAGTCTACATAAAGCCTTAACGGCATAACGGCAGTGCGTTTAGAAGAATTCCGTTATCTTATATTTAGGTATAAATTCGATTTTCTTGTATATGCACATTTAGCAAGCGTTATCGAAATGTTTCAAATCATTAGTTTAACATATTTAAGTTAGTTAACCTTCTTTAACATATTGAAGTTGATATAAAGCCATGGCGGCATAACGGCAGTGCATGTAGAAGAATTCCGTAATCTTATGTTCAGGTATAAATTCGATTTTTTTGTATACACACATTTAGCAATCGATATCGAGATGCTTCAACTCACTAGTTTAACATATTTAAGTTAATAAACTTTCTTCGAAGAACTGAAGTTGGCATAAAATCATGGCCGCATAACGGCAGTGCATGTAGAAGTATTCCGTTATCTTATATTTAGGTATAAAGTCGATTTTCTTGTATATAAACATTGAGTAATCGATATCGAAATGCTTCAAATCATTAGTTTAACATATTAAAGTTAATAAACCTTCTTTAACGCACTGAAGTCTTTATAAAGCCTTAACGGTATAACTGCAGTGCATTTAGAAGAATTCCGTAATCTTATATTAAGGTATAAAGTCGATTTTCTTGTATTTACATATTAAGCAATCGATATCGAAATGCTTCAAATCATTAGTTTTACATTTTCAAGTTATTTATAATAAACCTTCTTTAACACACTGAAGTCTACATAAAGCCTTAACGGTATAACTGCAGTGCATTTAGAAGAATTCCGTAATCTTATATTAAGGTATAAAGTTGATTTTCTTGTATTTACATATTTAGCTATCGATATCGAAATGCTTTAAATCATTAGTTAAACATATTTAAGTTACCTAACCCTCTTTTTCTTACTGAAGTCTGCAAAAGCCTTAACGGCATAACGGCAGTGCATTTAGAAGAATTGCGTAATCTTATATTTAGGTATGAATTCGATTTTCTTGTACATACTCCTTTAGCAATCGATATCGAAATGCTTCCAATCATTAGTTTAACATATTTAAGTTAATTAATCCTCTTTATCTTACTGAAGTCTACAAAAGCCTTAACGGCATAACGGCAGTGCATTTGGAAGAGTTCCGTAATCTTATATTTAGGTATAAAGTCGATTTTGTTCAATATACGCATTTAGCAATCGATACCGAAATGCTTCAAATCATTAGTTTAACATATTTAAGATAATAAACCTTCTTTAACGCACTGAAGTCTACATAAAGCCTTAAAGGTATAACTGCACTGCATTTAGAAGAATTCCGTTATCTTATATTTAGGTATAAATTCGACTTTCTTGTATATACTCATTTAGCAAGCGATATCAAAATGCTTCAAATCACTAGTTTAACATATTTAAGTTAATAAACCTTCTTTAACTCACTGAAGTCTACATAAAGCCTTAACGGTATAACGGCAGTGCATTTAGAAGAAATACGTAAAGTTATAATTTTATATTTAGGTATAAAGTCGATTTTGTTGTATTTACACATTTAGCAGTCGATATCGAAATGCTTCAAACCATTAGTTTAACATATTTAAATAATTAACCTTCTTTACAGAAGCCATAACGGCATAACGGCAGTATATTTGGGTAATTTCCGTAATCTTTTATTTAGGTATAAAATCAATTTTCTTGTATATACACATTTAGCAATCGATACCGAAATGCTTCAAATCACTAGTTTAACATATTTAAGTTAATAAACCTTCTTTAACTCACTGAAGTCTACATAAAGCCTTAACGGCATAACGGCAGTGCGTTTAGAAGAATTCCGTTATCTTATATTTAGGTATAAATTCGATTTTCTTGTATATACACATTTAGCAAGCGATATCGAAATGTTTCAGATCATTAGTTTAACACATATAAGTTAGCTAACCTTCTTTAACATATTGAAGTTGATATAAAGCCATGGCGGCATAACGGCAGTGCATGTAGAAGAATTCCGTAATCTTATATTCAGGTATAAAGTCGATTTTCTTGTATATACACATTTAGCTATCGATATCGAAATGCTTCAAATCATTAGTTTAACATATTAAGTTAATAAACATTTTTTAGCTTAATGAAGTCTACATAAAGCCTAACGGTATAACGGCAGTGCATTTAGAAGAAATCCGTAATGTTATAATTTTATATTTAGGTATAAAGTCGACTTTGTTGTATTTACACATTTAGCAGTCGATATCGAAATGCTTCAAACCACTAGTTTAACATATTTAAAATAATTAACCTTCTTTAACGTATTGTAGTTGATACAAACCATTGCGGCTTAACGAGAGTACATTTGGAAGAATTCCGTAATCTTATATTTAGGTATATGTAAAGTCGATTTTCTTGTATATACACATTTAGCAATCGATATCGAAATGCTTCAAATCATTAGTTTAACATATTTAAGTTAACAAACCTTCTTTAAAGAACTGAAGTTGACATAAAGCCATGGCGGATTAACGGCAGTGCATTTGGAAGAATTCCGTTATCCTATGTTTAGGTATAAAGTCAATTTTCTTGTAATGGCACATTTAGCAATCGATATCGAAATGCTTCAAATCATTAGTTTAACATATTTAAGTTAAATTACCTTCTTTAACCTACCGAAAGTGACATGAAGCCATGGCGGCATAACGGCGGTGCATGTAGAAGAATTCCGTAATTTTATATTTAGGTATAAAATCGGTTTGTTGTATAAACACATTTAGCAATCGATATCGAAATGCTTCAAATCATTATTTTAACATATTTAAGTTAATAAGGCTTCTTGAACGCACTGAAGTTAACATAAAGCCATGGCGGTATAACGGCAGTGTATGTAGAAGAATTCCGTAACCTTATGTTTAGGTATAAATTCGATTTTGTTGTATATACACATTTAGCTATCGATATCGAAATGCTTCAAATCATTAGTTTAACATATTAAGTTAATAAACATTTTTTAGCTTAATGAGGTCTACATAAAGCCTTAACGGTATAACGGCAGTGCATTTAGAAGAAATCCGTAATGTTATAATTTTATACTTAAGTATACAGTCGATTTTGTTGTATTTACACATTTAGCAGTCGATATCGAAATGCTTCAAACCATTAGTTTAACATATTTAAAATAATTAACCTTCTTTAACGTATTGTAGTTGATACAAACCATGGCGGCATAACGACAGTATATTTGGAAGAATTCCGTAATCTTATATTTAGGTATATGTAAAGTCGATTTTCTTGTATATACACATTTAAAAAGCGATATCAAAATGATTCAAATCATTAGTTTAACATATTTAAGTTAACAAACCTTCTTTAAAGAACTGAAGTTGACATAAAGCCATGGCGGATTAACGGCAGTGCATTTGGAAGAATTCCGTTATCCTATGTTTAGGTATAGAGTCAAGTTTCTTGTACTAGCACATTTAGCAATCGATATCGAAATGCTTCAAATCATTAGTTTAATTACCTTCTTTAACGTATCGAAGGTGACATGAAGCCATGGCGGCATAACAGCGGTGCATGTAGAAGAATTCCGAAATTTTATATTTAGGTATAAAGTCTATTTGTTGTATAAGCACATCGAGCAATCGATATCGAAATGCTTCAAATCATTAGTTTAACATATTTAAGTTATTTAACCCTATTTATCTTCCTGAAGTCTACATCAAGCCTTAACGGCATAACGGCAGTGCATTTAGAAGAATAACGTAATCTTATATTTAGGTATAATCTTATATTTAGATATAAAGTCGATATATATATCGAAATGTTTCAAATCATTATTTTAACATATTTAAGTTAATAAGCCTTCTTTAACGCACTGAAGTTAACATAATGGCTTGCGGTATAACGGCAGTGCATGTAGAAGAATTCCGTAATCTTATGTTTAGGTATAAATTCGATTTTGTTGTATATACACATTTAGCAATCGATATCGAGATGCTTCAACTCATTAGTTTAACATATTTATGTTAATAAACCTACCAACAATATGTATCAAAAAACACAAGAAAAAGAAATAACCGAAAACAGTTTCACCACAGCAAATATAGCAAACACCACAACAACAGTATCAGTCGATGACTCTCAATCCCACGCAATGATCTCATCATTGCTTTCTCACCTTACAGCTCCTATACTAACAACACCTACAATATACTCACCTCAAGCTACAATACTCCCCGCTCTGACAACAGATAATGAAATGATAGAGTAAATAATGCGAATTTTACAGTGGAATATAAATGGCTTACTTAATAACTACCCTGATTTAAATATCCTTATTAATGAATTTTTCCAGAAATTATTTCACTCCAAGAAACCCACACCCCTTACAATAAAAAGGTATACCCACCTAATAAATACCATAGCTATTTCCACAAAACTTATACGCCAAACAAGGAATTGCAGTTTTCGTCAAGAAATCTGTAAATCATAAGCAAATTCCAATCGTCAGCAACATTTCTTGTTTAGCTATTGAAATAGAAATTGGATTCAAATTTACAATTATTAATTGCTACATACCACCTCATCAAAATTTTACTTATAGAGAACTCGTAAATATCATAAATCAGTTAACTACTCCAATTATCATAATGGGAGACTTCAATGCATGGAGTCCATTGTGGGGATCTTCGACAGTGAATAAAAGGGGCGAAATCATTGAAGATTTAGTCATTTCAAATGATCTTATCGTGCTAAACGATGGTAAAGCAACTCACTTCTCTACACATAACGCCTTCACACATCCCGACATTATCCTGGCCTCATCCACAATAGCACCCAAACTCCTTTCTCATACAATCGATGACCTCCACAGTAGCGATTACTTTCCCAAAGTCACATCCCTCTCCATCCCTAAAACGTACAATGTTAAGCCAAGATCCAAATTTCTAACCGAAAAGGCAGACTGGGAAAAATTCATCAATATTTCTACAAGTTTATCCAATACTAAGAGCTCTAGAGAAAACGTAAATGCTGAAGCATCTGCTATTAAGACTATTATTCGTTCCGCAGCTCATTTAACCATTCCTCAAAATAACACCCAAAGGTTTTCAGCAAAATTACCGTATTGGTCTAATCTATTATCTATTCTCCGAAATAGGAAAAAGTCCTTGTGGGCAACATTCAAACACAATAGAACTGACGATAATTTAATTGAATATAAAAAGGCTAATACTAACTTTAGAAAGGAGTTAAGGTTGGCTAAAAGGCAATCATTAGAAAATATAACAGCCAATTTAAACCCAAATACGAAGCCGAAACAAATATGGTCCGATATAAAAATGCTAACAGGATCCACACACAGATTCAGTATATCCCACATTAACACGCCTTCAGGACCTATTTACACATCCCAAGAAATCGCGGAAAAATTTGCAGAAACATGGTCATCATATTCCTCTGAAACAAACTTTCCTCCTACATTTAACGCAATTAAAAAACGAATAGAAAATGAAACCTACTCTAACTCGTCACCGTCTCCAAATGCACTTCATATTGAAGCTGATATTACACTTAACGAATTCGATACGACACTTTCGACCTTAAAAGGAAAAACACCCGGTGCAGACAAAATATCCTATCCCATCTTAAAAAATCTCCCATCCTCGCTTAAACAAAGACTAGTGAACCTCTATAATAAAATACTAAACTCTGGTATATATCCTCAACAATGGAAAGTTTCCTTAGTCATTCCCATCCTTAAACCTAATAAACCTTCTTCCTGCATCGAGAACTACAGACCCATTTCCCTTTTATCCTGTATGTCCAAGACATTAGAAAAAATAATTTCTTCGAGACTGATGTGGTATGCAAAAGTAAATCGACTCATAAGTCCGCACCAATTCGGGTTTCAAAAAGGATTAGGAGTAATAGACCCCCTGTTACACTTTGAACACTTCGCTTCCACTAACTTGACATCCCGTAATCACGTTTCAGTTCTAAGCCTGGATTTAGAAAAAGCTTTCGACAGGGTTGGAGCTCACATGGTACTCAGTGAACTTAAGCAATGGAAAATTGGAAACAAAATGTTTAACATTATAAAATCTTTCTTATATCAACGAAAATTTATCGTATGTGCCAATAAATGCCAATCACAGGTTTTCAAGTTGAACAATGGTATACCCCAGGGTTCACCACTCTCGGCAACTCTCTTCATCATTGCGTTTAATAAAGTCAGTTCCATAATTAGCACTAACCCACAAATAAAACACTTTATCTACGCAGATGACATCATGATGTTTACAAAAATTAAAGACTTAAGACAAGTTAATCATGCATTTATAAAAATTTTAAATGATGTCAACAAATGGTCCGAAATTTCAGGTGTAAAAATTTCATTAAACAAAAGCTCTACATTTCATATCTGTAGAAAACATAAATGCTCATTTCCTACCTTAACCTTTTTAAATACACAAATTCCCCACACTCATACCTTAAAAATTCTAGGCTTAATATTTGATAAGACTCTTTCTTATAAAGAACATTGTAAATATATTCGATCAAACTTATTTTTAAGACTAAACATTATAAAGTACTTATCATCAAAAAATTGTTTGTGTCACCCAAACACTCTCGGGATGTAGAGCAGGTCGCCTCCACGTCGGTGCATCCTGGGTAACGCCAAATGGCCTGCGGCCTTCACGGCCTTACAACTCCTGACGACTTTAGCATTGAATTGGCTTTTAGAGTAGGTTAAACTTATTTGGATCTGGTCGAACCCTGGGCTGGTGGTGGCGACATTCTGGCACCTGAGTATGATGGGGTGACACCCATCAGAAATGGCTGCTGGGCTAATGTCGCTACTGCCTCCGTCCCGTTAAAACCATGGCAGGCCTCAGAGTACGTTCCCCCCCCGTCGTCATTAAGTTGGCGTGGTAGGTGTAAGTTGAGAGGACTCCTTCTTTACGCTGGTCGGCTCTGAACGTACTGCCTCATAAGGGCGTACGTCAACCCTCGCCTTGGCCTCGTCACAGAGATAACCTTGGGACCATAAAAGGCGACTACCTTCCGGGGGACGGATAGCGGCTCTGAGTGGGGACCCTTTTAGCATGGACAAGACACAAACGAACGAGAAGGCGACGAAGGGAGATGAAGGGATGTCGAAATCGACATCCGGACTTATCCCAGGCGGGGCTGCTGCTCCTATGACGACGAAACCGTCGCTGGGCAGCTGCAGCGGGAGGACAAGGACCTCGGTAGGAGTCTCCTCATCAGGCAGCAGAATGGGGGGAGCCGGCGCAAAGCCGCCGGCAAGCGAGGTAGTGAAGGGTGGAGCCTTCGTGCACGGCGGAATCGCAAGCACCAGCAGAGGAACCTCTGCTAAAATTATGAAGGGAACCACAGGGAGCATTAGCAGGGGAGCTTTAGCTAGAAAGCTGAAGTCGGACCGCAGACTGGCAGCGAAAATCGTAGAGCGCTACGGGGGCAAGCATGCTGGTCAGGTATCTGAGCAGCATGCCAATACGCTCGAATGGGCTAAGAAGGTTCTGAGTGAGAGCGAGACCGATAGGTCACGACTCGAAACGAAGGGACCCGAACCAGCGGTTAAGCGGCAAAGGTCGCATGAGGGAGAAACCTCCCTTGGTAAGAAACCGCGAACGGGGGCTGCGCCAACTTTTTGCGAAATCGCTAAAAGCGCCGGTGCAAGAGTGCTTGGTGTGCTAGACCGCAGCAGGGAGGACGGTGCTATCTCTCACGAGGAGTGGAAGAGAGTAGCGGCAGCTATCTCTTCAGTCTTCCTTAAGGTGGTTAAGGAAAACCCGGGACCACCTCCTAAATGCGTAAGTGCCGGTTGGCATCATGGGCTGCATAAGCTGACAAGGTGTGCCGATGAAAGATCGGCCATCTTATATAAGAAGGCAGTATCTCAGGTGGGGGAGGTTTGGAAGGGAGCCAGACTGGAGGCCGTGGACAGAGCGGACCTCCCTCTTCGTCCTAGGGCTCGCGTCTGGCTGCCGGCTGAACCTTCTACTGCAAGTGAGATTGAGGAAATCCTCAAGTACTGCAACCCCTCTCTCCCCACGCATGACTGGAGGGTCATCAGGCTGGAGAGAACCGATGAACCATATCGACAAGCGTTGATAATGCTTAACGAGGAGTCCATCGGTCCTCTCAGCAAAACCAAGGGAGCCATCAGCTATGGTTTCGAGATGGTTGTGCTAAAGGTACTCCCAACGGATACCAGGGCTGATGGCACCCGAGCTGCAGATGCAGGGGGGAAGGCAGACGGCATTATCGATGGTCAGGCGACCGCAGATAACGACTCTAATCTCTCGGATGTGGCGAGTTCTGGAGGCGGTTCGTCGATTGGCGATTCCGTCTTTAGCCTCGAACAGCTGTTTGAGGAGGTGAGGGTCGATCACGACATGAGCGCTGAACTGGCGCTTCTAGAGGAGAGTCTGAAGGATGAAATTCCTCCAGATTAATCTCCAACACTCGAAGGCGGCCTCCGCCAATCTATTGCTTCGTCTGGAGCAAGACGAAGCCGATGTCGTCCTTATCCAGGAACCGTGGCTGACTAGTAGCGGGATCTCTGGCTTGAGGACGAGGAGCCATAAGCTGCTGGCGACCAACGATGCAGGTAGAAACCGAGCCTGTATACTGGTTAGAAATGAACTAATGGTACTTCTTCTACCTAATTTCAGCAATGCTGATATAGTAACAGCAAAACTGGAGAGTGATACTGGAAATGTCTGGATTATCTCCGCGTATATGCCACACGATGATGTGGTGGAGCCACCTCCTGTACTGCTAAGGAAGACCTTGGCTGAAGCATCCCGGAATGGTGCCGACGTCATCATCGGCTCGGACGCAAACTCCCGGCACTCGGTATGGGGAAGCTCGGACACAAACAATAGAGGTGAGTCCCTTTTTGACTTTATTTGTAATAGGGGAAATTCTCCAACTTTTGTGACCGCATGCAGGGAGGAGGTTCTTGACCTCACCCTAGCCTCTCATGGGATTGCCCCGTTGATCTCGAATTGGAGGGTCCTCGATGATCACTCCTTTTCGGATCACAGGTATATCGGTTTTAGTTTAGTCGGAGAGGGTCCGACTAGGAAATCATTCAGAAATCCGAGGAACACGGACTGGGAAAGCTATCGAAGGAGGCTTTGGCAAACCCTGCCACGTGCACCGGGGGTGAACACGTTGGGCACCACCGATGCGGTGGACGGGTGGGTCGAAGTCTTCAGCTCGGCGTGCATTTCTGCACTAGAGAGCTCCTGTCCACTGAAAACACTGAAGGGCAGAGGGAAACCTCAATGGTGGACCATGGAGCTCTCGGAAATTAGGGCGTCTTGCAGACGCTTATTTAACAGGGCCCGCAGGAGCGGGTTATCTGACGACTGGGCGTTGTATAAAACCGGACTGTCGATATACAAGACCGAGTTAAGGAAGGCTAAGAGGATCTCGTGGAAAACCTTCTGCGAGAAAGTGGAGGGCTGCCACGAGTCCTCCAGATTCAGGCGCATTCTCGCTAAAAACCCAGTGCCTCTGGGTTATCTTAAGGATGGAAATGGGAAGTGGGGCCTGAGCAGTGAAGATACACTTCGGTTGCTCCTCGATGCTCACTTCCCTAACAGCACGACGTCTACAGGGGTATCTCTCGGAGAGTTGCATGCTGACTGCACGGCCTTTGCCGACCTTCTGGACGAGCGTCACTTGGAATGGGCGATTAATTCGTTCAAACCGTTCAAGTCCCCGGGACCGGACGGCATCATACCAGCGCAGCTGCAGCGGGCTGTTAAAGTGTCATGCAGATGGTTGCGACCGATCTATGCGAACTGCATCAGATTAGGTTACATCCCGGGGGCCTGGAGACGGGTCAAAGTTACGTTCATCCCGAAGGCTGGCAGGAGCTCCCATGTCGCGGCCAAGGATTTCAGACCCATCAGCCTCTCCTCTTTTCTGCTCAAAACTCTGGAGAGACTGATGGACTGGGATCTAAGGAGGCGCATTCCGAGAGACTACCTATCAGGAGCGCAACATGCGTATCGTAAAGGCAGGTCGGTGGACACTGCCCTGCACACTATCGTGTCGTGGCTGGAGGAAGCCATCGAAGCTAAAGATTTCGCTGTTGGGACCTTTCTTGATATTGAGGGAGCTTTCAACAATGTCTTGCCGGAGGCAGTCATAACTGCTCTAGATGGTCTTGGGGTTGAATCGAACCTCAAGCACCTCATCTTCAGTCTTCTGTGCGACAGAGTGGTCGAAACAGAATGGGGCAGCGCGCACGCGCGGCGAAGTGTGAGCAGGGGAACCCCTCAGGGAGGGGTTCTTTCTCCTCTTCTATGGATCCTAGTGGTTAACGACCTTCTTAAGAAACTAGAAGATCTAGGCTGCCGGGTGATCGCCTATGCAGACGATGTAGCACTTATGGTCAAAGGAAAGTTCCTTAGCACCGTATACGAGCTGACGCAGGGATATCTCGGCGTTGTAACAAAATGGGCGGTCGGAAGTGGACTCGCCATAAACCCGAATAAAACAGAAATGGTTTTATTCAGTAGAAGATATAAAATCCCAGTGGCACCGCTGCCGCAAATGGGAGGTATTCCCCTGAAACCGGCGGATACGGTGAAGTATCTAGGGCTCATCCTGGATAAGAAGCTTTCATGGAAGCCGAACATCGAGGAGAGAGCCAAAAAGGCATCGATTGCCCTTTACTGCTGTAGAGGGGCTATCGGCAAAAGGTGGGGCCTCTCACCGAAAGTGGTCCTCTGGCTCTATGATACCATAGTAAAGCCCATAATGTTCTATGGAGTCTTTACGTGGTGGAGGGCTCTACAGAAGATCACACTTGCTAAGAAACTCGAAAGCGTTCAACGGGCTGCGCTTATCAGCATGTGCGGAGCATTAAGGTCCACCCCAACCGTGGCACTTAATGCAATTCTGAACATAACGCCCGTGGACATTGCCGGAAGGTGTATGGCCGCAAAAGTGGCTATTAGGCTCAGGGAATCTGGGTTCCTAAAAGAACGTGCTGTTTCTGAACACTCGAACATCCTCACAAGCTTTGACTGCATACCGGATCATCTAGATCATGGAGTCGCCATATCAAACTCTCGCGTTTTCTTCTCTACCCATATACCGAAGAGGGAGTTATGGGTGGGAAGAAGCCGTTGGAGGAGAGGGACAGTAAGCTTCTTTACGGATGGGTCAAAGCTTGGGGGGAAGGTTGGTGGGGGGGTTTATTGTCGGGAGCTCTCTATCAACTCCAGTTTCAGACTTCCCGACTATTGCAGCGTCTTCCAGGCTGAGATTGCAGCCATCAAGGTAGCAGCAGATCTGCTACTCCGGAGGGTGTCCACCTTCAGGGAAGTGACCATTCACTCAGATAGTAGAGCAGCGATACTAGCCCTGAATTCATTCACAGTGCGTTCAGGGCTGGTTGAGGAGTGTCTGGCGGTACTGTCTTTGGCGGCGACAGTATTTACCATAGGGCTTGTATGGGTGCCGGGCCACAGCGGAATAGCGGGTAATTGCAGAGCCGATGAGCTGGCAAGGAAGGGCACCCTAGAGCCACTATCGGTAGAATGGGAGCGGGTCGGTGCTCCGGTGTCCTCTTGTGTCCTAATACTGGACAGCTAGGCCTCGCGGATGCTTGGCCAACGATGGGCGAGCACTGGTACTTGCGCGGTCGCAAAAGCTTTTTGGCCCAAGATAGATCACAGAAGATCAAAAGATCTCTTTGCCCTCAGTAAGGCTAGCCTCTCTTTAGTAGTCGGGCTCCTTACAGGCCATAGCCCTATTGGCACACATGCTGTAAGATTAGGAATCTTACCGGATGCTGCTTGCAAAAGCTGCTTAGAAGAAGACGCGACGGAAACTAGCCAGCACTTCCTTCTTGCCTGTCCCGCGTTCGGGAGGTTAAGGCTCAGACACTTGGGTGCACATACCTTCAGGCATCCTACCGAACTGGTGGGTGTAGATATCGGGCGCCTTTGCAAATTTGTATCGGCTACCGGCCGTTTTGCTGATCTTTAAGTTCGAACAAGGGAGTTCTTTTTCTATGGCATCACAAAGGACTACGTATAGTCCACGTGCGATCTTTGATCAGCCATCTAACCTAACCTAACCTAACCACCCAAACACTCTCATTAATGTGACAAGAGCATTATTGTTATCAAAAATTGACTATGGACTTGCAATATACGGACACTGTGCCAAAACTCACATCAAACTCTTAAATGCACCTTACCATGCGGCAGCGAGAAGGAGCATTCGTGCCTTCCCAACATCACCAATCAAAGCTATTTTAAAAGAATCCGGGTTACCAGATATTCAGCTAAGGACCATACATAACACACAGCTACTCATTCCAAAGTTGCTACTATGCAGAAACGAGTTAACACTCATGAATGTAAATAGCACTCTCCAATGTCCACGCAGATACAACAAACCCACCACCATAATGCGTTGTCTAACCGTTTCCAAGGAACTTGGGATAATTACGTGCCCTACAGTAATTGAACCTTCAATAATTCCGCCTTCCATGACATTATCTTCAAGTTGCATCAGTGTTACACAACAATATCGCAAGCAATTTACCAGTAACATGGAATATGCTCAGCTATATAAAGAAACTATTCAACCTTATAGAAATGATTGGGAGTTTATATTTACAGACGGATCTAAAAGTGATACCTGCACCTCATTTGCTTTGACAAACAAGAACGGTGTCACCCTAGCAGCTTTTGTTTTGCCTTCGTACTGCTCGGTATTTACAGCCGAAACAGCTGCAATATTGGAAGCGGTTCGTTTTGCCGCTAGTAATGGAAAGAAAGCTATTATTTGCAGCGACAGTAAATCCGCCATAGATGCCATTTTTAACCAATCAAACGATTCCTACCTGATTACAAAAATAAAAAACCTTATTTTTCAACACAAAAATATTATCAAAATTATGTGGATACCTGGACACACAGGAATTCAAGGAAACGAAATGGCTGACAAACGAGCGAAAGAAGCAAACAAAGAACCTTTGCATACGTCAGGATACTTCACCACAAAGGATATTAAGAAATACGTTAAACAACATATATCGGTCTGTTGTCTAAACGATTGGAGACACTATAACCACTATTATAAACTTGCTAATCCATTTGGCCAAAAACCACACTATTCCAATACAACCACATGTAAAAATATAAAAACATACACACGCATAAGGATTGGACATACACTTGCGACACATGGGTCACATGTTGAATGGTACAAGCAAACCCATATGCTCTTTATGTGCTTCGGAAGATTTCACAATACTTCATATCCTCGATCACTGCGCACACGTACAACAACAAAGAGTCTTGATTTTTGATAACAACAAACCATCTGACTTACTCGATCGGACAGATGACAATAACATTAATCTCTTTGTAAAATATATGCACATATGTAAACTAATTATTTAATATATAAGAAACTGAAGTACAAACTACTATTTAAGTTGCTTTAGTCGTAAGTAAAAAAAAGGTAATAACTTAATCTGTAAATATTAATCAAGCCGAAGGCCCTAGCAGCCACTGCTTTACATATATATAAGTGGAAAAACTATTTCTATTTATTTCTCTTCTAAATAAATAAATAAAAAATAAACTTTCTTTAACGCACTGAAGTCTACATAAAGCCTTAACGGTATAACTGCAGTGCATTTAGAAGAATTCCGTAATCTTATATTAAGGTATAAAGTCGATTTTCTTGTATTTACATATTTAGCAATCGATATCGAAATGCTTCAAATCATAAGTTTAACATATTTAAGTTAATTATTCCCCTCTATCTTACTGAAGTCTACATAAAGCCTTAACGGCATAGCGGCAGTGCGTTTAGAAGAATTCCGTTACCTTATATTTAGGTATAAATTCGATTTTCTTGTATATACACATTTAGCAAGCGATATCGAAATGTTCAAATCATTAGTTTTACATTTTCAAGTTATTTATAACAAACCTTCTTTAACACACTGAAGTCTACATAAAGCCTTAACAGTATAACTGCAGTGCATTTAGAAGAATTCAGTAATCTTATATTAAGGTATAATGTCGATTTTCTTGTATTTACATATTTAGCAATCGATATCGAAATGCTTCAAATCATTAGTTTAACATATTTAAGTTACTTAACCCTCTTTTTCTTACTGAAGTCTGCAAAAGCCTTGACGGCATAACGGCAGTGCATTTAGAAGAATTACGTAATCTTATATGTAGGTATGAATTCGATTTTCTTGTACATACTCATTTAGCAATCGATATCGAAATGCTTCAAATCATTAGTTTAACATACATATTTAAGTTAATAAACCTTCTTTAATGTATTGAAGGTGATACAAAGCCATGGCGGTATAACGACAGTATATTTGGGACAATTCCGTAATCTTATATTTAGGTATAAAGTCGATTTTCTTGTATATACACATTTAGCAATCGATGCCGATATGCTTCACATCATAAGTTTAACAGATTTAAGTTAATTAATCCTCTTTATCTTACTGAAGTCTACAAAAGCCTTAACGGCATAACGGCAGTGCATTTTGAAGAGTTCCGTAATCTTATATTTAGGTATAAAGTCGATTTTGTTCAATATACGCATTTAGCAATCGATATCGAAATGCTTCAAATCATTAGTTTAACATATTTAAGATAATAAACCTTCTTTAACGCACTGAAGTCTACATAAAGCCATAACGGTATAACTGCACTGCATTTAGAAGAATTCCGTTATCTTATATTTAGGTATAAATTCGACTTTCTTGTATATACTCATTTAGCAAGCGATATCAAAATCCTTCAAATATTAGTTTAACTTTTTTAAGTTAATTAACCTTCTTTAACGAATTGAAGTTGACATAAAGCCATGGCGGCATAACGACAGTACATTTGGAAGAATTCCGTAATCTTATATTTAGCTATAAAGTCGATTTTCTTGTATATACACATTTAGCAATCGATATCGAAATGCTTCAAATCATTAGTTTAACATATTTAAGTTAATAAACCTTCTTTAACTCACTGAAGTCTACATAAAGCCTTAACGGCATAACGGCAGTGCATTTAGAAGAATTATGTTATCTTATATTTAGGTATAATTTAGATTTTCTTGTATATACACATTTAGCAATCGATATCGAAATGCTTCAAATCATTAGTTTAACATATTTAAGTTAATAAACCTTCTTTAGCGCACTAAAGTCTACATAAGGCCCTAATGGCATAACGGCAGTGCATTTAGAAGAATTCCATAATGTTATAATTTTATATTTAGGTATAAAGTCGATTTTCTTGTATATACACATTTAGCTATCGATATTGAAATGCTTCAAATCATTAGTTTAACATATTAAGTTAATAAACATTTTTTAGCTTAATGAGGTCTACATAAAGCCTTAACGGTATAACGGCAGTGCATTTAGAAGAAATCCGTAATGTTATAATTTTATATTTAGGTATAAAGTCGGTTTTGTTATATTTACACATTTAGCAGTCGATATCGAAATGCTTCAAACCATTAGTTTAACATATTTAAAATAATTAACCTTCTTTAACGTATTGAAGTTGATACAAAGCCATGGCGGCATAATGCAGTAGGATTGGAAGAATTCCGTAATCTTATATTTAGGTATAAAGTCAATTTTCTTGTATATACACATTTAGCAATCGATATCGAAATGCTTCAAGTCATAAGTTTAACATATTTAAGTTAATAAACCTTCTTTAACGCACTGAAGTCTACATAAAGCCTTAACGGTACTAACAGCACTGCATTTAGAAGAATTCCGTTATCTTATATTTGGTATAAATTCGACTTTCTTGTATATACACATTTAGCAATCGATATCGAAATGCTTCAACTCATTAGTTTAACATATTTAAGTAAATAAACCTTCTTTAACGATCTGAAGTGGGCATATAGCCATGGAGGCATAACGGCAGTGCATGTAGAAGAATTCCGTAATCTTATATGTATTTAGGTATAAAGTTGATTTTGTTCAATATACGTTATGCCAACTTCAGTAAGAAAAAGAGGGTTAAGTAACTTAAATATGTTGAACTTATGGTTTGAAGCATTTCGATATCGATTGCTAAATGTGTATATACAAGAAAATCGAATTTATACATAAATATAAGATAACGGAATTCTTCTACATGCACTGCCGTTATGCCGTTAAGGCTTTATGTAGACTTCAGTGCGTTAAAGAAGGTTTATTATCTTAAATATGTTAAACTAATGATTTGAAGCATTTCGATATCGATTGCTAAATGTGCTAGTACAAGAAGTTTGACTTTATGCCTAAACATAGGATAACGGAATTCTTCCAAATGCACTGCCGTTAATCCGCCATGGCTTTATGTCAACTTCAGTTCGTTAAGTAGGTTTGTTAACTTAAATATGTTAAACTAATGATTTGAAGCATTTCGGTATAGATTTCTAAATGCAATATACAAGAAAATCGACTTTATACCTAAATATAAGATTACGGAATTCTTCCAAATTACTGCGTTATGCCGCCATGGCTTTATTAAACCCTTCAATAGTTAAAGTTGGTTAATTAACTTAAATATGTTAAACTAATGATTTTAAGCATTTCGATATCGATTGCTAAATATGCAAATACAAGAAAATCGACTTTATACCTTAATATAAGATTACGGAATTCTTCTAAATGCATTGCAGTTATACCGTTAAGGCTTTATAGACTTCAGTGTGTTAAAGAAGGTTTATTATTCTTAAAATGTAAAACAAAGTGATTTGAAAGCATTTCGATATCGCTTGATAAATGTGTATATACAAGAAAATCGAATTTATACCTAAATATATGATTACGAATTCTTCTAAACGCACTGCCGTTATGCCTTTAAGGCTTTATGTAGACTTCAGTAAGATAGGGGGAATAATTAACTTAAATATGTTAAACTAATGATTTGAAGCATTTCGATATCGATTAGCTAAATATGAAATATACAACAAAATCGACTTTATACCTAAATATAAGATTACGGAATTCTTTTAAATGCACTGCAGTTATACTGTTAAGGCTTTATGTAGACTTCAGTGAGTTAAAGAAGGTTTATTAACTTAAATATGTAAAACTAATGAGTTGAAGCATTTCGATATCGATTGCGAAATGTATACATACAAGAAAATCGAATTTATACCTAAATATAAGATTACGGAATTCTTCCACATGTACTGTCGTTATGCCGCCATGGCTTTTTATCACCCTCAATACGTTAAAGAAGGTTAATTATTTTAAATATGTTAAACTATGGTTTGAAGCATTTCGATATCGATTGTTAAATGTGTAAATACAAGAAAATCGACTTTATACCTAAATATAAAATTATAACATTACGGAATTCTTCTAAATGCACTGCCATTTACCGTTAAGGCTTTATGTAGACTTAAAGTAAGCTAAAAAATGTTTATTAACTTAATATATTAAACTAATGATTTGAAGCATTTCGATATCGATAGCAAAATGAGTATATACAAGAAAATCAATTTTATACCTATATATAATATTACGGAATTCTTTTCGTGCACTGCCGCCATGCCGCCATGGCTATATGCCATCATCAGATCGTTAAAGAAGGTTTATTAACTTAAATATGTTAAACTAATGAGTTGAAGCATCTTGATATCGATTGCTTAATGTATATATAGAACAAAATCGACTTTCTACCTAAATACAAGATTACGGAATTCTTCTAAATGCACTGCCGTTATACCGTTATGGCTTTATGTAAACTTCAGTAAGATAAAGAAGGTTAATAACCTTAAATATGTTAAAATATCGATTTGAAGCATTTCGTTATCGATTGCTTAATGTGTATATACAAGAAAATCGAATTTATACCTAAATATATGATTACGAATTTCTTCTAAATGCACTGCCGCCATGGCTTTATATCAACTTCAATAAGTTAAAGAAGGTTAACTAACTTAAATATGTTAAACTAATGATTTAAAACATTTCGATACCGCTTGCTAAATGTGCATATACAAGAAAATCGAATTTATACCTAAATATAAGATAACGGAATTCTTCCACATGTACTGTCGATATGCCGCCATGTTTTGTATCAACTACAAAACGTAAAAGAAGGTTAATTATTTTAAATATGTTAAACTAATGGTTTGAAGCATTTCGATATCGACTGCTAGATGTGTAAATACAACAAAATCGACTTTATACCTAAATATAAATTTATAACATTACGGATTTCTTCTAAATGCACTGCCGTTATACCGTTAAGGCTTTATGTAGACCTCATTAAGCTAAAAAATGTTTATTAACTTAATATGTTAAACTAATGATTTGAAGCATTTCGATATCGATAACTAAATGTGTATATACAAGAAAATCGACTTTACATATACCTAAATATAAGATTACGGAATTCTTCCACATGTACTGTCGATATGCCGCCATGTTTTATATCAACTACAAAACGTAAAAGAAGGTTAATTATTTTAAATATGTTAAACTAATGGTTTGAAGCATTTCGATATCGACTGCTAGATGTGTAAATACAACAAAATCGACTTTATACCTAAATATAAATTTATAACATTACGGATTTCTTCTAAATGCACTGCCGTTATACCGTTAAGGCTTTATGTAGACCTCATTAAGCTAAAAAATGTTTATTAACTTAATATGTTAAACTAATGATTTGAAGCATTTCGATATCGATAGCTAAATGTGTATATACAACAAAATCGAATTTATACCTAAACATAAGATTACGGAATTCCTCTACATACACTGCCGTTATACCGCCATGGCTTTATGTTAACTTCAGTGCGTTCAAGAAGCCTTATTAACTTAAATATGTTAAAATAATGATTTGAAGCATTTCGATATCGATTGCTAAATGAGTATATACAAGAAAATCGACTTTATACCTAAATATAAGATTACGGAATTCTTTTAAATGCACTGCAGTTATACTGTTAAGGCTTTATGTAGACTTCAGTGCGTTAAAGAAGGTTTATTATAAATAACTTGAAAATGTAAAACTAATGATTTGAAGCATTTCGATATCGATTGCTAAATGAGTATATACAAGAAAATCGACTTTATACCTAAATATAAGATTATAAAATTCTTCTAAATGCACTGCCGTTATGCCGTTAAGGCTTTTGTAGACTTCAGTATGAAAAAGAGGGTTAATTAAATTAAATATGTTAAACTAATGAGTTGAAGCATTTCGATATCGATTGCTAAATGTGTATATACAAGAAAATCGACTTTATACCTAAATATAAGATTACGGAATTCTTCCAAATTACTGTCGTTATGCCGCCATGGCTTTATTTCACCTTCAATACGTTAAAGTTGGTTAATTAACATAAATATGTTAAACTAATGATTTGAAGCATTTCGATATCGATTGCTAAATGTGCTAGTACAAGAAATTTGACTTTATGCCTAAACATAGGATAAGGGAATTCTTCCAAATGCACTGCCGTTAATCCGCCATGGCTTTATGTCAACTTCAGTTCGTTAAAGTAGGTTTGTTAACTTAAATATGTTAAACTAATGGGTTGAAGCATCTTGATATCGATTGCTTAATGTATATATACAACAAAATCGACTTTATACCTAAATACAAGATTACGGAATTCTTTTAAATGCACTGCCGTTATACCGTTATGGCTTTATGTAAACTTCAGTAAGATAATAGATAATTAACTTAATATGTTCTTCTTCTTTACTGGCGTAGACACCGCTTATGCGATTATAGCCGAGTCAAAAACAGCGCGCCAGTCGTTTCTTCTCTTCGCTACGTGGCGCCAATTGGATATTCCAAGCGAAGCCAGGTCCCTCTCCACTTGGTCCTTCCAACGGAGTGGAGGTCTTCCTCTTCCTCTGCTTCCCGCGGCGGGTACTGCGTCGAATACTTTCAGAGCTGGAGCGTTTTCATCCATCCGGACAACATGACCTAGCCAGCGTAGCCGCTGTCTTTTAAATCGCTGAACTATGTCAATGTCGTCGTATATCTCGTACAGCTCATCGTTTTATCGAATGCGATATTCGCCGTGGCCAACGCGCAAAGGACCATAAATCTTTCGCAGAACCTTTCTCTCGAAAACTCTTAAGTTCGACTCATCGGCTGTTGTCATCGTCCAGGCCTCTGCACCGTATAGCAGGACGGGAATTATGAGCGACTTATAGAGTTTGGTTTTTGTTCGTCGAGAGAGGACTTTACTTTTCAATTGCCTACTCAGTCCGAAGTAGCACCTGTTGGCAAGAGTAATCCTGCGTTGGATTTCCAGGCTGACATTGTTGGTGGTGTTTAAGCTGGTTCCAAGATAGACGAAATTATCTACAACTTCAAAGTTATGACTGTCAACAGTGACGTGGGAGCCAAGTCGCGAGTGCGACGACTGTTTGTTTGATGACAGGAGATATTTCGTCTTGCCCTCGTTCACTGCCAGAACCACTTGTGTTGCTTCCTTGTTAAGTCTGGAGAAAGCAGAACTAACGGCGCGGGTGTTGAGGCCGATTATATCAATATCATCGGCATACGCTAGTAGCTGTACACTCTTATAAAAGATTGTACCTGCTCGATTCAGTTCTGCAGCTCGGATAATTTTCTCCAGAAGAAGATTGAAAAAGTCGCACGATAGGGAGTCGCCTTGTCTGAAACCTCGTTTGGTATCGAACGGCTCGGAGAGGTCCTTCCCGATCCTGACGGAGCTTTGAGTGTTGCTCAGCGTCAGTTTACACAGCCGTATTAGTTTTGCGGGGATACCAAATTCAGACATCGCGGCATAGAGGCAGCTCCTTTAACTTAATATGTTAAACTAATGATTTAAAGCATTTCGATATCGATAGCTAAATGTGTATATACAACAAAATCGAATTTATACCTAAACATAAGATTACGGAATTCTTCTACATACACTGCCGTTATACCGCCATGGCTTTATGTTAACTTCAGTGCGTTCAAGAAGCCTTATTAACTTAAATATGTTAAAATAATGATTTGAAGCATTTCGATATCGATTGCTAAATGAGTATATACAAGAAAATCGACTTTATACCTAAATATAAGATTACGTAATTCTTCTAAATGCACTGCCGTTATGCCGTTAAGGCTTTATGTAGACTTCAGGAAGATAAATAGGGTGAATTAACTTAAATATTTTAAACTAATGATTTGAAACATTTCGATATCGATTGCTAAATGTGTTTATACAACAAATCGATTTTATACCTAAATATAAAATTACAGAATTCTTCCACATGCACCGCCGTTATGCCGCCATGGCTTCATGTCACTTTCGGTAGGTTAAAGAAGGTAATTTAACTTAAATATGTTAAACTAATGATTTGAAGCATTTCGATATCGATTGCTAAATATGTAAATACAAGAAAATCGACTTTGTACCTAAATATAAGATTACGGAATTCTTTTAAATGCACTGCAGTTATACCGTTAAGGCTTTATGTAGACTTCTGTGCGTTAAAGGTTTATTAACTTAAATATGTTAATTTAATGAGTTGAAGCATTTCGATATCGATTGCTAAATGTGTATATACAACAAAATCGAATTTATACCTAAACATAAGATTACGGAATTCTTCTACATGCACTATCGTTATGGCGCCATGGCTTTATGTTAACTTCAGTGCGTTAAAGAAGCTTTATTAACTTAAATATGTTAAAATAATGATTTGAAGTATTTCGATATCGATTGCTAAATGAGTATATACAAGAAAATCGACTTTATACCTAATTATAAGGTTACGTAATTCTTCTAAATGCACTGCCGTTATGCCGTTAAGGCTTTATGTAGACTTCAGTAAGATAAAGAGGGTTAATTAACTTAAATATGTTAAACTAATGATTTGAAACATTTCGATATCGATTGATAAATGTGGATATACAAGAAAATCGATTTTATACCTAGATATAAGATTACGGAATTCTTCTAAATGCACTGCCGTTGTGCCGCCATGGCTTTATGTCACCTTCGGTAGGTTAAAAAAGGTAATTTAACTTAAGTCTGTTAAACTAATGATTTGAAGCATTTCGATATCGATTGCTAAATATGCTAGTACAAGAAACCTGACTTTATACCTAAACATAGGATAACGGAATTCTTCCAAATACACTGCCGCTATTCCGCCATGGCTTTATGTCAACTACAGTTCGTTAAAGTAGGTTTGTTAACTTAAATATGTTAAAATAATGATTTGAAGCATTTCGATATCGATTGCTATATGTGTATATACAAGAAAATCGACTTTATACCTTAATATAAGATTACGTAATTCTTCTAAATGCACTGCAGTTATCCCGTTAAGGCTTTATGTAGACTTCAGTGCATTAAAGAAGGTTTATTAACTTTAATATGTTAAACTAATGATTTGAAGCATTTCGATATCGATAACTAAATATGTATATACAAGAAAATCGACTTTACATATACCTAAATATAAGATTACGGAATTCTTCCACATGTACTGTCGCTATGCCGCCATGGTTTGTATCAACTACAAAACGTAAAAGAAGGTTAATTATTTTAAATATGTTAAACTAATGGTTTGAAGCATTTCGATATCGACTGCTAAATGTGTAAATACAACAAAATCGACTTTATACCTAAATATAAAATTATAACATTACGGATTTCTTCTAAATGCACTGCCGTTGTACCGTTAAGGCTTTATGTAGACCTCATTAAGCTAAAAAATGTTTATTAGCTTAATATGTTAAACTACTGATTTGAAGCATTTCGATATCGATAGCTAAATGCGTATATACAACAAAATCGAATTTATACCTAAACATAAGATTACGGAATTCCTCTACATACACTGCCGTTATACCGCCAGGGCTTTATGTTAACTTCAGTGCGTTCAAGAAGCCTTATTAACTTAAATAAGTTAAAATAATGATTTGAAGCATTTCGATATCGATTGCTAAATGAGAATATACAAAAAAATCGACTTTATACCTAAATATAAGATTACGTAATTCTTCTAAATGCAGTGCCGTTATGCCGTTAAGGCTTTATGTAGACTTCAGGAAGATAAATAGGGTGAATTAACTTAAATATGTTAAACTTATGATCTCAAGCATTTCGATATCGATTGCTAAATGTGTTTATACAACAAATCGAATTTATACCTAATATAAAATTACGGAATTCTTCTACATGCACCACCGTTATGCCGCCATGGCTTCATGTCACTTTCGGTAGGTTAAAGAAGGTAATTTAACTTAAATATGTTAAACTAATGATTTGAAGCATTTCGACATCGATTGCTAAATGTGCTAGTACAAGAAATTTGACTTTATACCTAAACATAGGATAACGGAATTCTTCCAAATGCACTGCCGTTAATCCGCCATGGCTTTATGTCAACTTCAGTTCGTTAAAGTAGGTATGTTAACTTAAATATGTTAAACTAATGATTTGAAGCATTTCGATATCGACTTCTAAATGCATATATACAAGAAAATCGACTTTATTCCTAAATATAAGATTACGGAATTCTTCCAAATTACTGTCGTTATGCCGCCATGGCTTTATTTCACCTTCAATACGTTAAAGTTGGTTAATTAACATAAATATGTTAAACTAATGATTTGAAGCATTTCGATATCGATTGCTAAATATGCAAATACAAGAAAATCGACTTTATACCTGAATATAAGATTGCGGAATTCTTCTACATGCACTGCCGTTATGCCGCCATGGCTTTATATCAACTTCAATATGTTAAAAAAGGTTAACTAACTTAAATATGTTAAACTAATGATTTGAAACATTTCGATATCGCTTGCTAAATGTGTATATACAAGAAAATCGAATTTATACCTAAATATAAGATAACGGAATTCTTCTAAACGCACTGCCGTTATGCCGTTAAGGCTTTATGTAGACTTCAGTAAGAAAGAGGGGAATAATTAACTTAAATATGTTAAACTTATGATTTGAAGCATTTCGATATCGATTGCTAAATATGTAAATACAAAAAAATTGACTTTGTACCTAAATATAAGATTACGGAATTCTTTTAAATGCACTGCAGTTATACCGATAAGGCTTTATGTAGACTTCAGTGCGTAAAAGAAGGTTTATTATAAATAACTTGAAAATGTAAAACTAATGATTTGAAGCATTTCGATATCGATTGCTAAATGAGTATATACAAGAAAATCGACTTTATACCTAAATACAAGATTATAAAATTCTTCTAAATGCACTGCCGTTATGCCGTTAAGGCTTTTGTAGACTCCAGTATGAAAAAGAGAGTTAATTAACTTAAATACGTTAAACTAATGATATGAAGCATTTCGATATCGATTGCTAAATGAGTATGTACAAGAAAATCGAATTCATACCTAAATAAAAGATTACGGAATTCACTCAAATATACTGCCGTTATGCCGTTATGACTTTATGTAAACTTCAGTAAGATAAAGAAGGTTAATTAACTCAAATATGTTAAACCAGTTATCTGAAACATTTCGATATCGATTGCTAAATGTGTATATACAAGAAAATCGACTTTATACCTTAATATAAGATTACGGAATTTTTCTACATGCACTGCCGTTATGCCGCCATGGCTTTATGTTAACTTCAGTGCGTTAAAGAAGCTTTATTAACTTAAATATGTTCAGCTAATGATTTGAAGCATTTCGATATCGATTGCTTAATGCATATATACAACAAAATCGACTTTATACCTAAATATAAGATTACGGAATTCTTTTAAATGCACTGCAGTTATACCGTTAAGGCTTTATGTAGACTTCAGTAAGATAGAGGGGAATAATTAACTTAAATATGTTAAACTTATGATTTGAAGCATTTCGATATCGATTGCTAAATATGTAAATACAAAAAAATCGACCTTGTACCTAAATATAAGATTACGGAATTCTTTTAAATGCACTGCAGTTATACCGTTAAGGCTTTATGTAGACTTCAGTGCGTTAAAGCAGGTTTATTATAAATAACTTGAAAATGTAAAACTAATGATTTGAAGCATTTCGATATCGATTGCTAAATGAGTATATACAAGAAAATCGACCTTATACCGAAATATAAGATTATAGAATTCTTCAAAATGCACTGCCGTTATGCCGTTAAGGCTTTATGTAGACCTCTGTGCGTTAAAGGTTTTTTAACTTAAATATGTTAAACTAATGATTTGAAGCATTTCGATATCGATTGCGAAATGTATATATTCAACAAAATCGACTTTATTCCTAAATATAAGATAACGGAATTCTTCTAAATGCACTGCCGTTATACCGTTATGGCTTTATGTAAGCTTCAGTAAGATAAAGAAGGTTAATAACCTTAAATATGTTAAACTATCGATTTGAAGCATTTCGTTATCGATTGCTTAATGTGTATGTACAAAAAAATCGACTTTATACCTAAATATAAGATTACGGAATTTTTCTACATGCACTGCCGTTATGCCGCCATGGCTATATGCCAACTTCAGATCGGTAAAAAAGGTTTATTAACTTAAATATGTTAAACTAATGAGTTGAAGCATCTCGATATCGATTGCGAAATGTATATATTCAACAAAATCGACTTTATTCCTAAATATAAGATAACGGAATTCTTCTAAATGCACTGCCGTTATACCGTTATGGCTTTATGTAAGCTTCAGTAAGATAAAGAAGGTTAATAACCTTAAATATGTTAAACTATCGATTTGAAGCATTTCGTTATCGATTGCTTAATGTGTATGTACAAAAAAATCGACTTTATACCTAAATATAAGATAACGGAATTCATATAAATATACTGCCGTTATGCCGTTATGGCTTTATGTAAACTTCAGTAAGATAAAGAGGGTTAATTAACTCAAATATGTTAAACCAGTTATCTGAAGCATTTCGATATCGATTGCGAAATGTATACATACAAGAAAATCGAATTTATACCTAAATATAAGATTACGGAATTCTTCCACATGTACTGTCGTTATGCCGCCATGGCTTTTTATCACCTTCAATACGTTAAAGAAGGTTAATTATTTTAAATATGTTAAACTAGTGGTTTGAAGCATTTCGATATCGATTGCTAAATGTGTAAATACAAGAAAATCGACTTTATACCTAAATATAAAATTATAACATTACGGAATTCTTCTAAATGCACTGCCGTTATACCGTTAAGGCTTTATGTAGACTTCAGTAAGCTAAAAAATGTTTATTAACTTAATATATTAAACTAATGATTTGAAGCATTTCGATATCGGTAGCAAAATGAGTATATACAAGAAAATCAATTTTATACCTATATATAAGATTACGGAAGTCTTTTCATGCACTGCCGCTATGCCGCCATGGCTATATGCCAACTTCAGATCGGTAAAAAAGGTTTATTAACTTAAATATGTTAAACTAATGAGTTGAAGCATCTCGATATCGATTGCGAAATGTATATATTCAACAAAATCGACTTTATACCTAAATATAAGATTACGGAATTCTTCTAATTGCACTGCCGTTATACCGTTATGGCTTTATGTAAACTTCAGTAAGATAAAGAAGGTTAATAACCTTAAATATGTTAAACTATCGATTTGAAGCATTTCGTTATCAAATTGCTTAATGTGTATATACAAAAAAAGTCGAATTTATACCTAAATAAAAGATTACGAATTTCTTCTAAATGCACTGCCGTTATGCCGCCATGGCTTTATATCAACTTCAATAAGTTAAAGAAGGTTAACTAACTTAAATATGTTAAACTAATGATTTAAAACATTTCGATATCGCTTGCTTAATGTGTATATACAAGAAAATCGACTTTATACCTAATTATAAGGTTACGTAATTCTTCTAAATGCACTGCCGTTATGCCGTTAAGGCTTTATGTAGACTTCAGTTAGATAAAGAGGGTTAATTAACTTAAATATGTTAAACTAATGATTTGAAGCATTTCGATATCGATTGACAAATGTGTATATACAAGAAAATCGATTTTATACCTAGATATAAGATTACGGAATTCTTCTACATGCACTGCCGTTATGCCGCCATGGCTTTATGTCACCTTCGGTAGGTTAAAAAAGGTAATTTAACTTAAATATGTTAAACTAATGATTTGAAGCATTTCGATATCGATTGCTAAATGTGCTAGTACAAGAAACCTGACTTTATACCTAAACATAAGATAACGGAATTCTTCCAAATGCACTGCCGCTATTCCGCGATGGCTTTATGTCAACTTCAGTTCGTTAAAGTAGGTTTGTTAACTTAAATTTGTTAAACTAATGTTTTGAAGCATTTCGATATCGATTGCTAAATGTGTATATACAAGAAAATCGACTTTATACCTAAATATAAGATTACGGAATTCTTCTACATGCACTGCCGTTATGCCGCCATGGCTTTATGACAACTTCAGTGCGTTATGTTAAATATGTTAAACTATTGAATTGAAGCATTTCGGTATCGATAGCTAAATATGTATTTACAAGAAAATCGACTTTATACCTAAATATAAGATTACGGAATTCTTCTACATGCACTGCCGTTATGCCGCCATGGCTTTATGACAACTTCAGTGCGTTGAAGAAGGTTTATTAACTTAAATATTTAAACTAATGAATTGAAGCTTCTCGATATCGATTGCTAAATGTGTATATACAAGAAAATCGGCTTTATACCTAAATATAAGATTACGGAATTTTTCTGCATGCACTGCCGTTATGCCGCCATGGCTTTATGTTAACTTCAGTGCGTTAAAGAAGCTTTATTAACTTAAATATGTTAAGCTAATGATTTGAAGCATTTCGATATCGATTGTTTAATGCATATATACAAGAAAATCGACTTTGTACTGAAATATAAGATTACGGAATTCTTCTAAATGCACTGCCGTTATGCCGCCATGGCTTTATGACAACTTCAGTGCGTTGAAGAAGGTTTATTAATTTAAATATGTTAAACTAATGAATTGAAGCTTCTCGATATCGATTGCTAGATGTGTATATACAAGAAAATCTACTTTATACCTAAATATAAGATTACGGAATTCTTCCAAATGCACTGCCGCTATTCCGCCATGGCTTTATGTCAACTTCAGTTCGTTAAAGTAGGTTTGTTAACTTAAATATGTTAAACTAATGATTTGAAGCATTTCGATATCGATTTCTAAATGTATATATACAAGAAAATCGACTTTATACCTAAATATAAGATTACGGAATTCTTTTAAATGCACTGCAGTTATACCGTAAAGGCTTTATGTAGACCTCTGTGCGTTAAAGGTTTTTTAACTTAAATATGTTAAACTAATGATTTGAAGCATTTCGATATCGATTGCTAAATACGTAAATACAAGAAAATCGACTTTTTACCTAAATATAAGATAACGGAATTCTTCTACATGCACTGCCGTTATGCCGCCATGGCTTTATGACAACTTCAGTTCGTTGAAGAAGGTTTATTAACTAAAATATGTTAAACTAATGAATTGAAGCATCGCGATATCGATTGCTAAATGTGCATATACAAGAAAATCGACTTTTTACCTAAATATAAGATTACGGAATTCTTTTAAGTGCACTGCAGTTATACCGTTAAGGCTTTATGTAGACTTCTGTGCGTTTAAG
Organism: Bactrocera correcta; assembly: GCA_027475135.1. Classification (NCBI taxonomy): domain Eukaryota; kingdom Metazoa; phylum Arthropoda; class Insecta; order Diptera; family Tephritidae; genus Bactrocera; species Bactrocera correcta. The sequence continues at coordinate 1,212 of JAPZAG010000762.1, read as the reverse complement.
GTTTATTAACTTAAATATGTTAAACTAATAATTTGAAGCATTTCGATTTCGATTGCTAAATGTGTATATACAAGAAAATCGAATTTATACCTAAATATAAGATTAGGTAATTCTTCTAAATGCACTGCCGTTATGCCGTTAAGGCTTTATGTAGATTTCAGTAAGAAAAAAGGGTGAATTAACTTAAATATGTTAAACTAATGATTTGAAGCATTTCGATATCGATTGTAAATGTGTATATACAAGAAAATCGACTTTATACCTAAATATAAGATAACAGAATTCTTCTAAACGCACTGCCGCTATGCCGCCATGGCTATATGCCAACTTCAGATCGGTAAAAAAGGTTTATTAACTTAAATATGTTAAACTAATGAGTTGAAGCATCTCGATATCGATTGCGAAATGTATATATTCAACAAAATCGACTTTATTCCTAAATATAAGATTACGGAATTCTTCTAAATGCACTGCCGTTATACCGTTATGGCTTTATGTAAGCTTCAGTAAGATAAAGAAGGTTAATAACCTTAAATATGTTAAACTATCGATTTGAAGCATTTCGTTATCGATTGCTTAATGTGTATGTACAAAAAAATCGACTTTATACCTAAATATAAGATAACGGAATTCATATAAATATACTGCCGTTATGCCGTTATGGCTTTATGTAAACTTCAGTAAGATAAAGAGGGTTAATTAACTCAAATATGTTAAACCAGTTATCTGAAGCATTACGATATCTATTGCGAAATGTATACATACAAGAAAATCGAATTTATACCTAAATATAAGATTACGGAATTCTTCCACATGTACTGTCGTTATGCCGCCATGGCTTTTTATCACCTTCAATACGTTAAAGAAGGTAAATTATTTTAAATATGTTAAACTAGTGGTTTGAAGCATTTCGATATCGATTGCTAAATGTGTAAATACAAGAAAATCGACTTTATACCTAAATATAAAATTATAACATTACGGAATTCTTCTAAATGCACTGCCGTTATACCGTTAAGGCTTTATGTAGACTTCAGTAAGCTAAAAAATGTTTATTAACTTAATATATTAAACTAATGATTTGAAGCATTTCGATATCGGTAGCAAAATGAGTATATACAAGAAAATCAATTTTATACCTATATATAAGATTACGGAAGTCTTTTCATGCACTGCCGCTATGCCGCCATGGCTATATGCCAACTTCAGATC